>OMKN01080425.1:0-19550 GCA_900302345.1 Melanonus zugmayeri
GGGGGTGGGATAGCGTGACCGTCTTGAGGCGTGAGCTCGTTCAGGAAGTCCAACGTTGCGAGAGGATGAGGTAAGGAGTGCTGCGGGTCGTCACACATGGGTGGAAAAGGTCAAAAGGTTGACTGAGTAACGGTGACGAGTCAAAAACAATGCCACCGCTGTGTTTTATCTCCACGTCACCACCACCACCTGCTGCCCAAACAACGCGTCCTCGAGCAGCCTTGGGTCCAGCTTGGATGCATGTGACAAGGGGGTCCGGGGACAAGATGTAGTCCTTTAGTCCTCCTCAGTGCCGTTCACATGACATTACGATGCAATGCTCTGTGGTTTTAATGTCTTGTGTTTGCCATAGGTTTTTGTCATAGGGCACCTTGAACCACACCTGTTTACCTCATCTTGTGTTTTTCGGAAAATGTATTTGGTTCCCAATGTTATGATTATATTGTTTTTTTCTGGAGCAATGATAATCCATGTGAAAGAAAATGTGTTTTCTTAAAGAAAGATTTTACTAGAATGACTAGCAACTAGCAAGCATACTAAATTAAACGCTACTATATTTGTTTCCCAATCAGGTTTGGCTAATGTGTTATCATATGTTTATCATGTGTTTGTCTAATCCTGATCCTGTTATGGGAAAAGTGATTCTGTTCAGGGCTCCTTGATGTACTGTAACTCATGCCTCCAAAGGAGTCTGCTCAATTCTATATGGAGAATTAATAAATACACTGAAGTATTTCCAAACTTTATTCATGGGAAAAAGTGCCACAGATCGTTCTTATAGAAAACTAGGGTTAGGGTTAATCAAACACTATTTTGAAATTGAAAACCCTGTGCTGCTGTGGTTGACTCAATTTTTCTATATTTTCTTTCATACAGTTCAATAATTGGATCAAATAAAATGCAATATGACCAATCTCTAAGTTGCATGATAACAGCAATGCCTTTTTCGATACCATCATTTGATAACAAAGATATACAGTATAAGGATTGGAAAATCTGTTTTCTAAATCAGTCTTAACTCTTTTTCCAGTTCCCACTAGTTTGTGGAAGGGATAGAGAAGGTGCAATCAGGGGGATTATTGTGTACAACACTTTGTTTGTTTCTTCTTGTGGTAAACTAGTCCCTCATCACGTTGTTTTTTCTGTTCTTGATTTGCATGTGCTGTATGAATCAGATATGGAATAGGCTGTACAAGACCCCCCCTTCATACTATCACATGAATATGTCATATGTAAAAGAACACTCTTTTTTCTTTTAAATTTGCAAACCACTTTAAAAAGCTTCAGGCCTGTATGTACAGGATTTGTGTAAGTTATTAAGAGATGTTGGATGGACACTCCTGGTGGGTTCACACGAGTAACAAAGACTGGATCAAGTGAACTATGTACTACATGGATGGAGCATTTTTATATTGAATTAACTTCAGGGTACTTCCTGTTGAGTAAAAAAAGAAAGAAAAGCACAGACTCTATGAGACACTGAGCTCTTACTCTTGATTGGACGATGAGAAGATGCAATTGTCTGGTGTGTGGTTAGTTGTCATTATTTCAAGAAAACTTTACTTATACAAGTTGAAATGTTTGTCTTAAATTTGAATGTATTGACTTGATGCCAAGAACCTGATTGAGCTTCAAGATGTCAGCTAATTTCTCTTTTATTTCTCTCTTTTAAATATATGAATAATCATCCTTTCTAGTATTTCTATTCCACTGTACTGTCGATGAATGAATGTACAAAAACACAATGTGATGGGAATCAATAATTATTTTCCTTTATTAATCATAGTAACATTTATATAAACATGAACTAGAATGTTTCACTGAGTACATATCGAAGAAGTTTCAAATAGTAATGCCTACATTTCTTTTCATTGTATATCACACTTAACATTGTTTACATCAACAGTCAAATAATAGATGAGTATATGGAAACACAAACCTCAAATCCCAAAATTACTTCACTGGTCATTTAAGTAAATAATTCGTTTTGTTAACAGTTTGTTCAATAAAGAGTGAACAGTGTGTTTTTACATTAACATAACACAACATATAAAGATGCATATAACTATGAAATTATTGACCTTTCAAAAAAAACATGTAAAAAAAATATTCAACCTCAAGATTAATTTCCACATTTTGTTAATGGCATTTTAAGATAATTCTCAATTAACATAAGCCTCTATCATGCCCAGAAGCTCTGACGCCATATTCACAGCGGGCCATTCGTTCTTTTCTTTGAACTGCTCATTAGGAATGTATGGGGAAGGGTGACAGTTTGGATATTGAGTCTTCTTGGCATCTACTCCAAGCAACTTTACACTGTCCACTATTTGAGTCAGCTTTCTTAATTGAGGATCAAAGCAAGCAACTCGTGCCGCGATGATGGAAATGGTGCAGTTAGGAGAATGTTTGCCATTTCTTTTAAACTCTGCAGCTATGAGAGCCTTTTCCATGACTTGGTGAACCTTGAACAAACACCATTCTGTGCTCCCACTGCCAATGTCTTTCTCAGCTGCAGCCAAATCACAGCGTGCCTGTCGGAGCCAGCGCTGGGCCTCCATTCTGTTTGGCCGTGGGACATTTTCATGATGCGTCCAGAAGTTGTAACCATAGGAGGGATACTGTCTAGAAAATCTCTCTCGACCATGCCTGTGCCGTCTAGCCTCCTGATTCCAATCTTCATAGAAATTCCTGAAGTCTCCGTTCCATTTTGGCTTTGAGGATTGTGCAGTTTTGCCATTTGTCAGTTCATCAATTCTGTTCATCAGGTATTTAAATGCCTCAGTGGAAATCTCAATGCATTCTGGGTTTTTGTCAGGATGCCATCTGAGATACAGTCTTCTCATGGCTGAATGTTTCGCCACCTCAGAAAGGGTCCAGATTTCTGCCAAACATGTGTCAATTTCTCTTTTGGCTTCCTCCAAAGATGCTGGCAATGTCCTGCCAGGTGAGGATGCTTCCTCACCTGGCAGGTGTTCCTCTGTTCCATTAAACTCTGAGCCTTCATGTAACGCCAGCTCCATGCAAGATGCTTCAGATTTAAGGGTAATCTTTTTCAGTTTTGGCTTGTTTTCTCGTTTAAATTGATTGAGCTCAAGCGAACTCACTTCGATTAACTTTTGGTCGCCGGTCTGGATTTGATAGCTGCGTGACAGTTGTCCAGTGGGTCCAGGCAGTTGCTTGACAATAACTGCATAAGTGTAGGTGTCATTGATCAAATAGCCAACATGTTCGCCTTCTTCAAAGTTATTGAGCATGTTCATATCCAGGCAATCGAGCCATTCATCTGGGATAACACTTCCAGGTTCTGCTGGGTAGAGAGCAGAGTTGTCCGCTTCTGCACTATCATGAATTCCATGCTTTGCCAGTGTTTTCTGGACCTCCGGCAGGTTGTCACACATCAGAAGTAGCCCAAGGATAAGTAGATGATTTGAGGCAAGTTTGTTCCCTAATAGAGCGTTTATCTCTTTTGTCAATGTCATGTTTATTTCATTTATCGTTTTAAGAGCCATGTCATCATTGTGTTTCAAATAAAAGGTGCATCCTTGATCTCCTTTTTTGACATAAATTTCAGCCTCCGCACCTGTATCGTTCAGTGGCTGTTGATCCAAACACAGCTCTGTTTCAAGGCTCCTGCAGCAGATGATCTGAATACTGCCAAATGTCTGCTCACACATGTCGGAAGCATCTTCTTGTGTGATTTTGCCTTCTGACTGTTCTCTAATGAGACAGATAAGTCCATATCTGAAGGCTATAGACAATAGATGTTTCTCAAACCATCCACTGAATTCACAGTTTCTTCCGTACTGACAAATGTGCATGTTTGATTCTACCACACTCTCCTTGGTACACTGAGAGAGCATTTTGGGCTGAAGATGTTTTGGCAACATGTGTACCAGTTGATTGTGCTCATACATATCGCTCCCCAAATGGCATGTGCTAAGTTTCTCAAGTAGCAGCAGTTCTTTTTTTTCCAATGGTCCCTCCAACCTGCTTGCCTGGAATACCGTGTCATTAAAGTAGAGTGTATTTGAGGGGTATAATCTGCCATCTTTTGACGGAAGATACAAAATCTCAGAAAATGTAAGGGGGGATTCTTTTTTCGGTGATTTAATTAGTTTAAATATCTGCTCGACAGCCCGCCTGATGGTTTTCTTTTGGTTTTCATTTGGTGTTTCTTTATCACAGGAATCGTGAAAAACTGCTGTGAGAGCATGACAATACTGCACTACTGTTGGTTCCACAGTTACACCAATTCTCTCGAAGAACACTGCATACATTACATCCTTTGGTGGGATTTTGTACAAGTAGGGCCTGAAGTCTGAGTAATGGGGGAGTACAAGAGAAGTCTCTTCGGCTTTTACCAGTTTTGTGTCGTTGTCAACTAACACAACAGGGAGGCCAGTTAAGCCATTACATGGGAATTTTGTTGTTTGTAAGTAGGCATACGAATGCCTGAAAATAACAGCCCTGGTTTTGTAGACGTCATCAGACTGACAAGGTAACTGGCAGATGTTCTCCATGTTTGTGGTGACAGACTGCATGGGAGGTTTTTCAAAGGCTCCAGCCGTCTTCATCATTTCTTTGATCTCATGTGAGATGCAATCTGGCAAAGCTATGATTGGCATAGACGTCCAAATCAAGTCTTGATGCTGATGATCACTTTCAATCAATGACCCCCTGAGAGCTACAGTTGTCTTCCCAACCGCAATGGGACTATGAAAGGTGCACAGTTCTTTTCTAATTTGCACTGGTAAAATGAATTTGATGTCAGCCAAGGGCGGGATCAATTTTTTGTCAATTTCTTGTTTTTTGTAATTTCCTGCCTTTGCGATTGCAGCCAGCAGTTGTGATGATTTGTGTTGTAAGTCTCCCAGCGCATATTCCCCTTTAGACTCAGATTCTATTTGGTGTGCAAAACCAATGATCTCCTTGTTTGATACAGCATGCTTCATTCCAAGTTTCTTAAGCAATGTTCTTGCTTGTATTTTCATAGATGTGCCTGAAAAATCGCACATCGCATTCCAAAATCTTTGAGGCACAAATTTCTCTTGAGGCAGCATTATCTTGTACAATTCCACATGTTCATCAAAGTAGTATGACGCCATCTCTGAATTTCCATGGACACTGCAAATCATCTTAATTCCTGTCATCGTGGAGATGATTGTGGCTTCATATTTAGGATACTCCAAATCTTTTTGCAGTACCACCAACATTTTGATGGAGCAAAGAATCTGTTCCTCTGTGAGTGTATCTAGGACAGGCAGAATGAACGTTACAAAATACTGAAGATCAGAGAGGATTTGGATCTTGAGGTTTTCTGATAGTTGCCGATTCTCTAAACTGTATTTGAGAAAAATGTTGCTGCTCTCTTTCAGATGTAATACGTCTGGAAATCTTATCATGCCATTGATGATGAATACCTGTTTGGATCCATCAATACGGACTCGCTCGCCTTGTAGCGTTTCAAATATTGGCAAAGATTTGAGCTTTCTCTCATACTGACTCCTGTCTGGTGATTTGGTTACTCCCGACTGTAGAAACCTCTGTAGCTCATTTAGCTCGCAATTAGAAAGGTTGCAAAACTCTGAATGATTTAGTTTGAAAACAAAGTCCAACACAGCACTTTCATCACGTATATCCAAAAGCCCAGGGTGTAGCAGCATCAGTTCCTGTTGTTTAAAGAGTGAAGTGTCAAGCTTCATGCATCCGAGTTTAAACAGAATGTTTGGTATGATTTCTCTTTTGAAATAAAATTGAATCACACTTGGCATGCTCATCATTGTTTGCAGGAAGGATTTGTTCTTTAACCTTGGGCACACAACTGGTAGCATTTGACAGTCATCGAAAAGCTTCCTAACTGTACTTAATGTCATACTTTGTTCGTTGCCTTCATCTTGGGATATTTCACTCGTCAGAAATCGCCAAGTACTTTTCAACCATGTCTTCATTGTTGCGTTTGGTACATGGAGATTAAAGAGTGGATCAATCTCACAGTCTTTGAGAAGGTGGAGAAGTATAGGTTTCAGATACTTCTCCGCAAGAGGAATTGTTAACTTTTTAACAAAGTTGGGTAGCAGAACTTCAATGTGCTTTGCATTGGTCCAATAATCAACAAAATCCTTCTCATATCCACAAAACAGAGAATAATATTTGGTGATCAGTTTAGGATTGCTGGAATCAAACACCCTCAAAACTTGGTCATTTGTGAGAAGAAGTGGGAGTCCATTAATTGAACAAGGTTTGTTCTTTTTATCATGGTCCAAGCCTTTGTGTTCTTTGTGCAAGCAGAAACTCAACAGCTCGGTGCATGTTTTTTCATCTTTAATCAGTGTTTGGCTGATTGGCAATGGTAAACCAATCTCGGTTTTGGTAGGATCATTGAGTGGTTTTTCTCGAAGAAAATGTGCCACAGTTGAAGGGCTGACAGACTTAACTTTTACCCCAGCAGCTTTGAAACTTTTCCAAATGTGAGCCATTTGGGGAGAAAAAGAAGAAGAAGGAACCAATTTCATTCCAAGACTCTCCAAAATGGGAGCGAGAGATGTCATGTTTTCCTCGTGTGTCAAGTGAGGTGCATCAATTTGTTCTGCCTCTTTGACATTACACCATTCAAAAGAGTACTCCTTATATGGCACGTATCCGATGATTCGTACTGAGCTCTTCAACACTGGAATAACATCAAGAGCCCTGTCAGAAATTGATCTGTACACCTCATGTATCATTTTGTGCCAGTCCGGAGCCATATCTTTTGATACAAAAGGGAAAAAACAAAGGTAAGGGACATCGAGACATGAACTGTTTCCACTCCTGGAACGGATGTTCATTTTTGCAATGTTACAGCAGATGTGATGAAGTAGGTCTGCATACAGCGGAGCTATGATGTTGATTTTCAAAGCTTCATTCCAATCTACCTTCAAACTTGAGCCATCCTGTTTCCATAGGTCCCTCCTGGATGAATCTACTTCAAAGTTTCCATTCACATGGACTGGAAGTCCAGTTTGGACAGGTAGAGGAAGTGTACAAAAGGTTCTACCGTTGAAATCCTTCTCTTTGTTAGGCCTACAGGCCACACATGCAGCAACTGATGCTTGAGGAAGCTTGTCTAACATTGTACCAATGTTATCTTCAAATGAGCCAAACTTATCAGCAATTACCCACTCACTATGGCTTTCGGAGGAGGTTGAAATCTGTATTTTGTAAATTGCCTGGTATGGTGTTACTGAGCTGTCAGATTTCAAGGCATTTTGTAGATGCATTTGAAAATCAGTTATTTCCTTGCAGCTTTTGTCTGGGAAGCTTTTTTCAACCTTGAAGACATTTTCTAGTTTTCCTGAGTGTTCAATTTTATGGAGTTGTATTTTCTGGATATTCTTTGTGAAGAGAATCAACCCCTCTGGGTCATCATGAAGGGCTGAGAACAAATCGTTAATGTCGTGGTCAGTAACACCCTGGGTTGAGATTTCAGAGTTGTTTGCCATTTTACCCATTCTCAGAGGTAATCTGAACATCGTTCCTTCTTCAAGAGGAAATTCGTTGGGCAGAAAGGAGTCGTAGACATCAAGGTATGTCGCCTTAAAAACTGAATCAAGGTTGTACCCACAGCCAGAAGACGTTTTCCCTGATAGGTTTTCAATGTAGTTTTGATTAGGATCAAAAATGCCGAGTATTTTATCTCCAGTTAAGATAGAAGGGCAATCAGTTATATTATACACAGAGTTGAATCCAATTCCATATTTTCCTGTTTTGCCTTGAGTGTTGTGTTTGCCACCTTCCCCGAGCTGCTGGATGCCTTTCAGATCTGCATCAGAAAACACCTTGTTGTTGTAAACACACAATGCAGGGCCCTGCAGTTCATTCCACTTCTCTCCAAATGTTTTTTGTATGCCGTGCTTTCTTTTGTCCCAGACAAGGTGGATTTCTGTCGCTTCTGCATCATCAGCATTTTGGATTAGCTCTTTCAAGATATCCTTCTTGGATGGATAGGCCATAATAATGTTTCTGATTCTCACTGTCAGTTTCTCTCGCTGTTCGAACTCAAAGGCAAATGGTGACATGTGCTCAGTGATCTTGTGATCTTCCAGAGTTTGATGTTTGGTTGTCTTGATTCCGAAATGGCATGCCACTACTCGAGCAATATTCTCATGGCACAAAGTCAGTCCTAAATTGAGATGCATCCAGGGACTGTCATTGAAGGACAACTCTGTTGCAGGTTGCAAAACCCCATGCTCATTGGGGATGAGACAGTCTGGTATTTTCTCTTTAGTCTCGTGTAAACCCTTCAATACTCTGAAGCAGATATTGAGATCAGGCTTCGGTAGGGGGTTCTGTCCATGTGCATCATGTAATTCCTGGAGTACAGTGAGATACTGACTTGTTGTGAATTTCCTTTGAATACCAACACTTAACCAGAGGCTCTTGAAATGAGCAAAGGCAGTTGGAAGTACATGAAGGTATGGCTTTGCTTCAAAGTCCTCATTTTCTGCCACATACTGTGCATGTACAAACTTGCAGCCAACAAGAAGGAATGGAAATGAATGTGCCCTTTCTGAAATGAGTGGGGTATCACCATGATCCTTGAGCCACTGATCCAGAAATCTATAGCATTGACAGGCTATATTGTGAAGCTTTATTCCATTGGAGGTCTGGTATTTTAAACTAGTGCTTTCCAGCTGCTGTAGCACTGTCTCAAGTGGTGGACTTTGACGAATTCTCAAAATGTTTAAGACTGGATCAGCTCTGTGTATTCCCAAGTTGGTGTGATCCATCACAGGCTCTGTCATGTTCACAAGGTGGCAGTATTCATCATTAAAAACATCAATGGGCTTCCGAAGTGTTACCCTTTCCAATTCTGTGTCACTCACTGGAGAAAAGGCTGGAAGAAAGGCAGTGTTCCTTATTGATTCCCAGTAGGGAGAGTGCTCGTCATGCAGATGACTCCTCAACTGTTCCAGAATACATTTCAAATGTACACATGCTTTGTTTTTGTCTTTATTCCACACATTAGTGACTCTGCCAACTTTTTGAGCAATGTCCTCCAATGGGATATGATCATTCAACATTCCAAGTTCCAACATGCGCAGAATCCTTCTAGGGGCACAAAAGTCATTGTTGGTTCCCTCGAGCAAGCGTCCTTCCATTTGTCCAAAAAGACAGGCTACTTTTCCAGTAGGATTGACAACGTTCTTGATGCATTGGAGTTGTCCACCCTTTGTAGGAATGCATGGATGGTGCATCAGTAGATCATCTATTTCGGTCATGTTGAGGTCAATGGCATGCAACACAAGAGCATTCCTACTTTCAGCATCCATGGTAGCCAGATTCCTAAAAACAGCTTCTTCATACAAATTCACCCAGTTCCATGTTCTGCTCTCTAAATCTTCTTGGAAGCCAGCCTTTTTAATGCTGTTTCTCAGCCAAGATGGAAGAGGAACCACATGGTTGGGTGCTTTTACATGACTTTGCGCTACCTCCATTGCAAGTGCACCAATTTGGTCGTGCCCTTCGATGCTTTCATGTAAAAAGATGGCCTTGTTGAAGCAACACCAGTGCTTGCCATCAGTGAAGATATCTGGTGCATTGTGTTGGACAACAGCAGAGTAAAAAGCGTCCACCAAAGGTTTAAATGGTTCTGTCACTTTCTCCCGATTAGGCCAATAGATGTAGTAACAGTAGCTTTCCAAGTGCTTGTTTTCAGACATGTTCTTCAATACTGAGAGTACAGTGATATATGCTGATTTTGCAGGGTCCTGAAGGAGAGCCTTGTTCCAGTCATTTTTTACTCCTGTTGCCCATAGAGCCTTCCGATTTGTTGTCACTGCAAATGCTCCATTTACATTCACTGGAAGACCCGTTTGAATGGAGAGAGGAAGGAAGCAAAAGGCTTGTCCAATTAGTTCTGTTTTTGACGTCACCCATTTCTGTGTTTGGGGATTTTTGTTGAGAGGCACAGCAATGCCACCAACAGGCAGAGAGAACTTGGCTTGCTTGTTTTCGTCAAGAATCATTTGGAGGCACTGTTGTGTTCCAAAGCAATTGTATAAGAGCCAGAACTGGACTGATCCATTTTCATCTTTTTGTTTAATTTGGACAATGTGTGCTGTGTGACAGTCAGTAAGTTCTTTGCATTTTTTATTAACACTGACCAAGCTTTTAACAGCTTCAGTTTGCTCTTTTAACATTTGATCTGGTATCGTCACGCTACTCACAATGGTTTTTGAGACTGTAACATTTGTCTTTATTTGGTCATCTCGTGGAGGAGTTGAGGCATTTTCTGTGATATTTTGTAGAGAAACGAGATTTATGTTCTTTAGAAAGAGCAGGTACATTTGTGGATTGCTCATGAAGGGTTTTTGAAAACCAACAATATTTACCCTGTCATACACTTTTGTGCTGATTTCTGACTTGAAAGCCTCTTCTCGTGTTCGGAATGGTAGTTTGATTAGAGTGCCTTGGTAGGGTTTATCAGTGCTGTGCTTGCTAAAATTACAGTCAAATATGTTTTCATAGGATTTGAACTGCCCAGGAAACCACTTCAAGATATTCTGGTGAGTGAGGTCCAGTTTAATTCCAGGATTCGTTTTTTCCTTTATGTGCTTCTTCAAGTGTGTTACATTTGGATCCAGTATGAGGAGATGATTGCCACTAAGGATAGAGGGGCAATCTGTCACATGATACACTGTATTGAATCCAATCCCAAATTTTCCGATTTTGTCAACCATGTTTTCCTTTGAGGCAGATCCTACTCTGACAATATTGGTCCAATCATCCTCTGTGAATTGCTCATCATTATACGACCAAAGACAGGGCCCCTGACAAGCAGTCATTCCAGGGTCAAAAAGACTTTCTGGTGGGTCTTTGTGCACTCTGAAATCCATCATGAACCTACAGGCACTTGCTCTAGCATCCTCAGCATTTTGAATCAGTTCTTTAAAGATGTCATTTACTTCATCATACTCATTTAGAATGTTCTTGATCCGCATTGTTATCGGTTCCGACTGTCCACATTGTTGTATTCCTAACATCTCAGGGCTAAGTATACGTGTGCTGAGCAGTGGGATATTGAGCCACTCAGCAGTTGCTCTTGGTACCTCTGCATGAATGACATAGAATTCTTCCTGACTATGTTTGAGTGCCTCCAAACCATCTTTGCTAATGTCACAGAAAACCGTTGTTGACAGTGGCTTCAAGGTAAAATGTTCATCATCTGCAATGACTGGAACAGGGATGTCATCTTCAACCATGCTCTTCTCTCTCCCCATCCAGTTAAGAATTTCTATTGCCATTTTCAGCTCACCAGAATTCCCAACTGGCATGTCCCTTTCTTCAATGGAGTCTTTGATTTGGTTAAGAATGCCAATTATTTCCTCCCCTGAAAGGCACTGCCTTAGTCCAAAATGGCTGAGCAACTTCTTGTAAGGAAGAAATTCTTTTGGAATTTTCCCAATGTAAGAACTCAGATCTAGATTTGGAGGGTAGTCAAGCACTAGATCCTCAGGAGAAACAAACTTGTTGTGCGCCCAAAACCAGTTTTTGCCCTTGGTCCCAATTTCTGTGAACTCATGGATGTGATCTTGCATGTACTTATAAATACTATGCAGCTTTCTCTTGAAATCTACATCTGTATCTGGATCCATTAGTGTTTGTGCAATTGATGACAACACTGACAAGTTTTCCAACACTTTGTCAGGTGGGGGCAAGTGTGTGAGGCCAAGTTTATTGCCTACCTTCTCACTAAGCTCACTTTTCAGGGGCATTACATACCCAACAATGTCCTCATACTTTGTATGTCTTATTTCACATGGACAGAAGAAACAAACTCTTTCCATCTCCTTGTTTTGTTTTTGGGGTTTAACACATGGCACCCATTTTATCATCAAGAGGCTTTCGAGCTCTGGTTTAGAGAATTTGGACAGCATATCATTGGTATTGAGCAGACTAAGAATGACCTCAGCTCGTTTGACAGCCTTCTTTGGAGAGTCTAGTTGCAAATTATCAATCTGTTTGACAGCATGCAACAAATGCAAAGTGGTGAGATCTGCTTCCTTGTTTAGCAATCCAAGTTCTGTTAAACTCTTAAGCATCTGTGGTGTATGTGTGTACACAGCTGGTGGGAAGAAGTCCAATTCAAAAAGATCCTTGAAGGTTTCAATTCTAGGATCAAACAATTGCGATGCCTTTTTCCACACTCCATTGAGTTGAATGAAGTTCAACTCCTTACATTTTGCTTTTAAGGCTTCATTTTGAGAGAAAAGGCTACCGCCATGCTCTAAAATCCATGTCATCGTTTTCTCTGTATCATCTCCTCTATCTCCAGCATCACACTCAACACAGTCTATCAGGAGACTAGCTGCTTGAGACGTATCAAGGATATCAATGTTGAGTAGTTGTAGAAGTCTGCGATCAGCCTCAGTGACACACTGTACTACGTCGTCAGGCATAAGGAGTTCTGTTGGTATCGTTAACCCAGAACCCAAAAACACAGCCTGCTTTGATTGAGAATCAACACATGCTCCCTTCATGGTCTGGAACACAGGTAACTTTGAGAGAACATCTTTCTCTCTGGCTGAGAGAGAATCCAGGCGACATAGATAATTCTTAAGTTCCTCTCTGTCATCATGAGAAACTGCCCGAATTACTTTGATGAGATTATGAGAATCTGTGTTCACGAAGACCTGCATGACACTCAGCGGAGAAGGGGGCAGGACATAAGAGTCTATGTCTTCGTGTTTAAGCCACTCTTCTCCTCTCACAACAGTGCCTCCAACTTTGCTCACTAATTTAGCAATCTGCTCTGGCAAGCAAGTTTGTTTGCTTTTCTGAAAAAGGAGAGTTGTGTTCTGCTGTATTCTTGCAAGTAACATGGGCTGTGTGACATCCACTTGGGACTCGATGGATATTAAAGGCATGCCGGTGAAACCCCTTAACTCTCTGAAATGAGTGTTAAGGAATTTCCAGAACTCTTCAAGCCATCCGGCCGGTGGATGCAGGCAGTTTCCAATTTCCCAAGTGACATGATCTTTTCCCTGTTTCCAATCCATAGGCAAATACCTCTTTGCATATTCTGCAACCTTGGCTGCATCAATGTTGACGACATTAAATACATCTGGAAAAGAGATAATTGGAAAACAGCATTAAATGCATGCAGATAAGGTGTTTATTTGTTTAAATACATTATACACAAAACAACATGCCTACCTCTTGTGGCAAGCGTTTTCAGATGTGTTTGGCAGGTGGTGCTCAGGTCCTGAGGGATGAAGAGGTTTTTGCAACCAGGCAGCAGGGACCTGTCCAAAGAATGAGTTGCTCTCGTGTTAATTATCTAAATCTATTGATTACAACTACCCACAGCACAATGATTAATTTTTAAGTTTAATAGAAATTAATTATAAACACTGATGGAAGAATGCTAGTAAAGTTCCTTATATTAGTGTTATTTGTACAAATAATCAAACCATACACTATACAGACACAGGGGAGGGATGTACTGTAGATTGGTCATCTATGAAAGTGGGTATTTTACCTTGGAAATGCATTGCTATCGATGAAAGCGACGTCTTCCTCTTTGTTTGTAAAGGATCTGAAAGTGCCATCACTGAGAGGCAGCAGTGGAAGGCCCTGGAGTTCTTCGTATGTTCCATCACTCAAAACATATTCCAATAGAGATACCTTGTCCTCTTTTGTGACATTCTGCAAACATGTTTTGCGGAGAATTGTCCTGAGAAAGGTTGGAGTAACTCGTTTTAGGGTTTCAGGATGTGGGTATGCCTTCTCAATCGCTCTTTCCACCCATTCTGGGATTTTCACAAGGTTAACTCCACAGGAAATCAAAGTGCTTTGTATGACAGCTGATACTTCAGGGTTTGTTGAAGAATCACAGGGCAGCACAGCTTCTGAAGGACGGACAAATCTTTTTTCATCTGCAGCAAGAGAGAGTACAGCGATATTCTCTCTAAATAAGCATTGTAAAACATCCTGGGCAACTGCATGCCACTTTTCTTTATGTTCAGTGTGTGTAATGTCTGGCCAAATACCATACACAGAGGAGAGAGGGAGCACAGAGTCTTTGGATAATTCAATGGCATCTTTAAGGATCCTGAGATATGCTTGTGGAAGCACCTCTTTGACCAGCAACTCATTCCACATGGCACCCTCGTCATGTTTTTGATCTTCTTCTTGCCACTTGATATGTCTTCGGTTGTCCGTGAGGCCAAAGCATGCGTTTACATAAAGTGGAAGTCCAGTCTTGTTGGATTCATTGTTAGGAAGTGGGAGAAAGCAACTCAATCTACTGTCGCCACTGTCTCTATTCTGACCACATGGAAAAGCCAAGTCAACTTGTGGTAGAAAACATAACTTCTCGGCGAGTGAATCCAGTTTCGGCACATTGCCCTCTTTCATGCAACAAGTAGTCAAGAGCCAATTCTTTGTTTCTTCATGGTCTTCTGATGTGACAGTTATGTCTTTAAAGCTTGTTGAGCTCTTGATGATTGAGTCATCACTTGACTCCAAAACTACTCTTTCAGAACATGAGCAAGTCACCTCAAGCATGACATTGACAGAGCTGTCTGCCTTGACATGTATTAAAGACACTGATTTCACACTTTTCAGAAACAATGGACATAGCTCTGCATCTGCAATGAAGCTGTCAAAAAGCTGGGCAACTTTGTTGGAGTTGTACAAATTATCTGAGATTTCAGATATCTCATTGCGCAAAGGAAATCTGAAAAGTGTCCCATCAAAGTGCTGATCTTCGAGGACAACCTCCATCCACTGCTTTTGGCTTATATGTTGGAGAATGTCTTCAAATGGCTTGAATTGATCTTTGACAGTCTTCAAAGTTTCCTGGTCTTTATTATCGGCCAAAGTCCACTGAAACCCCCCACGTCCTTCTCCAAAAAGATTCTCATGGGGGTCTAGCACGGCAAGGTGGTCTGAGCTTAAGATCCATGGCACATCTGAGAATTAAATGAAAATAAATAGTATACATAGAAATAGAATTAGAATACACTGTGAATACATGGGAAACACTGCTGACTCTTCCAGGATTTGTGGGGCTACATTAGCTCATTTGCATAGTTGTACCTGTGATGTGATACACAGAGTTGAAGCCGATCCCAAACCGCCCAACTTTGTTTGGGTCCTTACGCTTGACACTTCTTCCTGTAGCTTGGATTCCTCTCCAGTCTTCTTTAGTGAACTTTGCATCGTTGTAGGCATAGAGAGCAGGACCTAAATAGCAAAATAATGACATGAAAAAAATAATTAGGCAATGTTTTATTATATAGCTGTAATAATAATAATAATAAGAAGAAGAAGAAGAATATATTCTTTGAAAGATTTCCGAAAATCACACAGAATTTATAATGGATCAAAAATAATCAGAACAAATATATTTTCCTAAAATAGATACCTTGATATTTTTCAAATTCATCAGCCAAAATACTCCCACAACCATACTTCCTCTCATCATGGATGAAAACAACTTTTGTGGCTCCAGCATCATCTGCATTTTGGATCAACTCCTGTGTAAACAATGGGAATTGGCATAATACACATTTAGCTATTGTTGGGTTATTCAGTTATTTGTTATTATGCTGGTCTAGGAGCTCTCTGACCTCTGGGTATTTGAATGACGTGAACAATAATGTACTTTAAATTAAGATCTATTAAATTAAACAAAAATGTATACAAATATTTCTGTAAATAACTAATAAATAAGGTGTATACTGTATGTAATATGTAGGTAAGTCAATACGCCTTGTAACAACCCGGGTTCAATTCCGACCTGCAGTCATATGCTTACCCCTCTTCTTGTTCAAGGGTCTAAAGCCCAAAGCACACGGCCGTGTCGGGGCAGACGCAGAATAAAGTTTTTGAATAGAATAGACAAGTCTTAAAACAATTTGATTCTATTTCTTATTTGGGTCGTGCTACAAATATGAAGCTACATCTGTGCTCCATGTGCTTTGGACTTCAGGCTGCCCACTGGTAAGGGGCCAACATGTCAGTTACAGTGGCAGCCGCTGATTGGTCGGGAAGGTGGGCTGGTCATTATAAGAAAGACTTGCTGATTGGTCGGCTAGGTGACTCACTTCTAATTCACACCAAGAGTGTTGCATAAGCGTTGCGTTGTACGCTTCATATAGACTGCCATGATAATCAACGCTTCAATTCACACCGGCTCCGTCTCATCTTGTACAATGAAACACTACAATGCATTAATTTAAGATAAGATAAGATACATTTTTATTGATCCCCGGAGGGAAATTCAGGTGTCAAAGCAGCAACAGTAGAGGGGATGAAACACAGGTATAAGTGGGAATACAGAGTTAAAGAATACAGGTACAGAGTTAAGACAAAACCAAGATAAATAAGAATACAATAAGAATAAGAATAAGATAAGATAAAAATATACCTTCAAAATTTGTCCACCATCTGGATATCTTCTTAGAATATCTTTCAAGTAGTCAATGAATGGTGGTGCTGTTGCCCCAAACGAATTTCTGCAACAGAAATCACAAGCTCCATGTGACATTTAGACAACATTTATTTAAAAATAATTGAGCTGAAAAACGCAAATAAATTAAAATCCAAGCGATTCTGTGTTCATCCTTGTGTTCACTGTGTTAATTGCTTCCCTTATTGGAACCATATTGGAATCGAAACTCGGAATTGATAAGAACTGGAATCGATAAGCAGAACCGGAACCAGAATCAATAAAAACTCAAACGATACCCAACCCTAATTAGTAAGCTGATTGGTCTGTGAAAATCAAAAATGTGATTTAAATTCATACAATCTCATAAAATGTATATCATATTGATTATATATATTATATCATCGTATACGATGTGGGTGTCAAATTACATTGAGGCTTGAACTGGGGGTTGAGAAATCGTACCCGAGTTTCCGACTAGGAACTCCGAGTTGACGTGCCATTTTGTTTCTATTCGATCTCTATTGGATGAATCCGATAATTATGAAAAACGCTATGCATCATGGGATATAGTGCGGAAATAAGTGTGATCAGTTGTACACTTCTTTTACGGTGCATTATGGGTATTAGGAGTGCACTATATAGGGAACAAGATTTGTACACTCACATTTGGGACAACACTACAAAATGGTGACACCCTAAATAGTGCACTATACTATATAGGGCACAAGTGGACCAATTCGAACATTGCCACAAAAATATGTACCTTTATTTAACCAGGAAAGTCTTAGAAGTCAAGAAAATACCTGAAAACAATATCGTAAATGCAGCATAGAATTTTGTAAAATGGGCATCTGTATTGCGTTTTCAACTAACATCAAACTTTTAAACAAGATAACAAAGATACAACTTACTGGCGTTTATTTCGCGGCTTAAAACTCATCTTCTGGTTGATGAGGTATATAAAACCATTAGGATAACATACATTGTTGCAATTAGCGGTCTTGGGGAGAACATCTATAGAAATTGTAATAAAATATTAGCCCACTATGATCATTATATTGGAATATGTCATTCATCTGCCAATTCCTTATTGATTTAATACTACAAGTTAACCCCTCAGTTGTTTTCTGTCCACAATGTCCGTAGCTCGGGTGTACGGGTGTTGTTGGTGATAATTGCATATCATTAAAAGCAATATCATGAATATCATGAATAGTCACATACCAGATAGTCACATACCAAAAAAGTTATAATAATAAACAAAAATCATAATAATATAATAATATAACACATTTTTTAACACCAAACTATAAATGGCCCCTGTCATTTCATAAATCTGGTCACCTCAACTATCTGGCAATACCATACCATACCATATCTGGTTCATGATATTGTTTTTAATGATATGCATCACCAACAACACCCATACACCCGAGCTATGGACATTGTGGACGGAAAAGAGCCAACCAACCAAAAACACAGAATCTGCAACTGAGGGGTTAACTTGTACACAGTGTTTCCTCTATATCAGTGGTTCCCAACCTTGGGTCCCCTGATATGCATATGGGGTCGCAGGAGATTGCTGACATAAGCTATAGATATTTGATGATCCATTTTAGCAAACCATTTATTTTTAAAAGGTCTCATAGACGTTCTGTATATACGAACTGACTGCCTACTGATTCATAGCCACGAGCAAATCACTTAGTGTGTAGTAATGCTTCAGTACTGTTACTTAAAGGAAGACTGATAGGGAGTAATAATGCAAATGTCAGGGTTCACGGATAAAAACTATGATGTTGGACTATTGTTTTAATATGCATTTCCGTAGTAGTATTTCAGTACAATTTGTTGATGTTTTGCTATGTACAATACAGGGGTTTTAAGTAGGGGTGGCGCAATTGATCGGCCACTGATCATGATCGGCTGATATACGCCCTAAACGCGTGATCAGTGATCGGCCGATCAACTTAAAATTTGCCGATTACAGGAGCCGATCATGTGACTCAAAAACTATTGTGCACAAGACGAATTGTGGACAAGACGCGCCATCATTATGTTCAGTCACAGATAATTAATGCTTGTCCTGCATTTAATGTAATTCCTCTTTCATTTGCCCCTCCCCTTGCTAATTTTGACAGAAAATCGTTCATAAATTCCAAAAATATTTAGTGCTCTGCTAGTGCTATGTTCTTATGTGAGCGCTCTGATTAATACATGTATTCTTTGATTTTAACAGTAGCCTAATGTTGTTGTTATTTAGACTTTCTGAGACTATTGCATGCTTAAATCAATTCATTTACTTTGAAAAAAATTGCCCCCTCGCAAATTTGAACAGCCTCCTCAGCAGGGCTGGGTTAAAAAAAACGATTTTATCGATTCAAATCGATTTTCCTTTGAATGGTCCGATATCGATTCATAAAACCCCAAATCGATATTTTAATATAGGCCTATATATTTTTCCTGCCGGTAGCAGCCTGTAGTTTAACCCTGTTAATCTTGCGTGACCAAAGTTTGGCGCGAGATCTCGTGAACGCGTTGTTGAACAACATGGCGGCTCCACTGAAGGCACCGCCAGCTCTAAGTAAGGAACGGTGTGACCTCTTACTTCAAGAAAATATATCAGATGGGGGTGGATTAAATAAAAAGCTGGTTACAGTCATTATACAGTCAGCAGAGGAAACTATACCAAGGGGCGTAGGGAGCAGAAGGAAAAAGAGTGTACCATGGTGGGATGAAAGTTGTAGGAAAGCAGTGAAAAGTAGGAACAGGCAGTTGTTAGGAAGACAATAAGAACAGCTAAACATGTATACCTATCCTATTGTGATAGGATAGGGAGGGAAACACAGCTGTCTGATATTTGGGGAATGATTAGAAGAATGAGTGGTGTTAGAAGAAAGCAGTCAGCAATATAGAAAAAGCAGAACTTCTGGCAGAAACATTAGTAAAAGTTCATAGTTCAGGAAATATATCATTAAGAGCTAGACAGTGTAGGGACAGCATTCTTGCACAGAATGCAGACGTAAATGTAAGGAAAGTGGTAACGGGAGGTAGTTTAGCGAATGGTAATGGAGAGGCTTCGGAAAGGGAGAAACACAATGGACTCCTT
>OMKN01080427.1:3693-16292 GCA_900302345.1 Melanonus zugmayeri
AAAACCCTGATTTCGTCAACGCTCGCAGTTGCGATTGTTGAGGGGGGGGTGGGGGTGCGGACGTGCATTACTCCGCTCGCGGTTGCGTTTCGGCAGCGCTTTTCTCGGTGCCGTCAGAGTTTTGTCGAGAGCTGGAGGCGGACCGAAGTTTGATGGAGGTGGCCGCCTCCAAATTCTCTATGCAGGAAAAACCCTGACTGTTGGAGTATTTAGATATAATTTTGGTCCTACTTCTATGCCTAGGAGTAAAAGCAAGTTAACATTCCTACATCCTAAGATTGCTCATAACTCAGAGCAGAGTTAGAAGTACGGAAGAGGACTACTGGCCAGGAGTTGGCAGAAGGTGGCTGCATTGAGGTGTTTACTTATGCCTCCTACACACTGAGATTTTTGCGATCTTATAAGTTTATTGCAAGCCACACTGTGCGACATGGAACTAATAATCTTGGGTACGACGATCAATTTGATGCGTATACACTGTGCGACGAGCCACAAACTTGAATCGTAGGCTACGAGGGAGCGTCATCAGCATCATCATTAAACGTCATCAGCGTGCGTCCGGCTCCCATGGCAGCAGCGATAAACATAAACAACAGCGAGCGCATGTATTTCCACCCGCGATTGTTGACGGAGGGGCGGGGTGCGTGTCTGTACACATGGAGGCGTAAATGTGTGTGTGTGTGTGTGGAGGTGTATTTGTGTGTGTGTGTGTGTGCATTTTGCGCATGTTTGTGTGTGTGTGTGTGTGTACTTGCGTGAGTCCACGGCAATGTTCCTGCATACATATGTGTGTGTGTGTGTGCACGTGTAAAAGTCAGCATTTTTGGCCCTCCTTTGCTCCAGTGCTCGGTGACCTGTGGAGAAGGCACAGAGAGGCGTCTTGTCAGCTGCCGGGTCGGAGACCACTGCACCGGGGAGAGACCGGAGGCCATGAGGCCATGCCGACCAGGATCCTGCCACGGTAAAACCGTGTGAATTGCATATTAATCGCCTCTGTGATTAGCTAAAGGTCATGAAAGGTCACAATTAATGCAGAACAAAAATGGAACGAATCTAAGAATCTAAATAAATAAATGTGATTTTGTGCGTCCATTACATTAACATCTACAACTGCAAACCGTTACAACTTGGCAATAGGCGATCTAACGAATCACAGGCGTTGCCGTTAAGGGCACTAGAATGGAGGAATCACTACCGCTAAATATAAGACACGAAGCATTGTGACGTGGTGGCAAAATAATCCCAATTAATCACTTTCGTCATAATCGTGCAGCCTTTGCTAGTATTCTTTACATTTCATAGACAACTTGGAAAAAAAGAATCCTAAGTGAATCAACTTTGAAAATAATTGTTAGTTGCATGAAACGACTATTTGCACTCAAATACAATGTGAGTTAAGGGACAGGCCTTAACTTAAGGCCTTCAAACGCATGTACACTGATCACGGCCAATTTAAGATGGGTTGAGATATCTGATGTATCCCATGAGGGGATTATACTCCCTATTGTCAAATGTTGTATGGTGTATCTGACATTCATTCCATGCAATAAATGGTTAAATCTATGACATGAGTGATTTCTGACAGAACTAGAGTCATGTCTCATGCTCACATAGAATAGTTTTGTTATTAATCCATTGGAGATGGGGACAGTGTTTAAAGAAGAGAAAATAATAAGCTATAGCTAGGCATGCTGTGATACTCCCCCTGCTTCCTAGTGATATGCTGATGTAAAGTGTATCACTGGTAGTCTACTGTGACGTACTCACGTAGTCACCGCCACCAAATTAACCCCCAAATGGTGGCTACAGGCCTCTCCCCGACGACAGGACACAGGGCGATGTTGGAACCGGTTTATTGCAGAGATGAAGGTTGAATGAATGAGCGGATGGTATACTCTGTCCGGACAGGGCTCAGCCTCGAGTGTCTGTAAGGGTGGCTGGTTTAAGCCTGTGGGCCTGATTACAGATTGGCCCACAGGTGTGCAGCCTCACCCAGCCCCTGAGTCTAACGAGTCTGACTCGGCCAGGTGAGGCTGCTTAAACCAGCCACCCACACTCTCGCATCTACATTGACAGCAAGTAGACTACCAGATATTCACGCGACCATAAAAAATGAACAGATATGATTTCATAAATGCAAAGCTTTAAGCAGTACGATAGATAGATTGGCGGTGTGTTATCTGTGGTGAATGAGCTATCCAGCTGGTCCATCATAGAGCTCCTTTGTCTTAATCCATCCATCTAATCCCCTCCTCAGGGCCTTTGGGTGGGGTAGCAGGGTATGACTGACACCCCCTCTCTCTACCTGCTTGTTGTGGTCCTTCCAGATGAGCCTTGCCACGGGGACAAGTCCATCTTCTGCCAGATGGACGTGCTGGCCAGGTACTGCTCCATCCCCGGGTACTACAAGCTGTGCTGTGAGTCCTGCAGCAGGCGCTCCTCCTCCTCCCTCCCCCCCGAGGCCGTCCAGACGGACGAGGAGCACCTGCGCTTCGGCTCCGCCTCCCAGCTCCTGGAGACGCTCAACGCCACCGCGAGGAAACGCGGTCCAGCGAAACCGGGCTCGGGGAAGCAAGGCTCAGCAAAAGCATCCGTGTCGACCGCATCGGGCAAGTCAGGGAAACGCACGGCCCCCACCAACACCACCCCCGCCCCGCCGAGGAAGGCCGCGCCACCCAATGGCAAAGCACCAAAGAGCAAAGCGCCAAAGCAGCACGTGGTCCACAGCCGGATGCTAGCCGCCATGGCACCAGCATCCTTAGCTGCCGGACACGAGAGGTCACGAGGAGAGGGTGGGAGGTCAGGGGAGGTGACGGGTGAGAGCGGCCGGGGGTATTCTGAGGTGGAGAGATGAGGGGGGGAGGGAGGTCTGGCCAGAACTCTGCTACAGTAGATTCCCAGCTGTTCTCCCTGTGCTCTCTCTCTCCTTCGACACCGCAAGGAGAGAAAAAAAACGAGAAAAATAGAAAGAAGAAAGGAAAGACAAAAAAAAGAGAAAAGTGCTGGTACACTTTGAGTCCCATTCCCAAATCCGGTGCTGTTGATTTGAATAGTACTGTCTAGTCCCACAGCAAGCTCTTTGTAATATGTGATTTACACCTTGAAGTGAACTTTTTAGTTGAATTTAAGGCAGATAGTCACATTCAGTCAATTGTAGATTCAATAAGGGCCTATGGTATTTTGTCACAAACCAAATATGAATTCAAAGACTAAACAGAAAAGACGATCTGTCATCTCTAAATATTTATGATTCTCTTTTTTATTTTGGGGCAAAAATGGAGGATATTTTAGAGATGGCCATGTTTATAGTGAAACAGTAATGGATATTAAATTCTAACTGACGCTGTACACTTAAACTTCAATGGTTTGAGATAAGGGAATCAATATGATAAAACGACAAAATGTTAATCAAAGTAATTCTTGCCAACTCTCCGGTTAATGGACCAAGTGGCTGATAGGGCATTTATCATTTTGAATATGAATATGGAAGAAATCTAAACACAATAGTCATGAGGGGAGTGGTTCTAGTTGTATAGAACATTTTACTTTGTTTACAATCTCAGTATCTACACTTTATTTGGAAAATAGATATTTATAAAGGTTCCTGTATATACTGTACATGAAAAAATAAATCAGTATTATTTTGAAAAGGGTCGAGATGAGCAGGCTGGTGACCTTTGAACACATAAATCAAAGTCAGACGGTTCCTTCTCATTCTTCTTATTTAACAACAAGACTGGCCTTTTACAATGAATTGATGCTCCTGGCCCCGTTTCACCTTAAATGGTCATTACCGTTACAGCCATACAGCTAGAGATTTGAAGCCGTGACCTTTTTGGACCTTGTATTCAATATTAATCTCCATAGTATTCTTGTGTATATTTTGAGAACAGTAACAAGCGGTTAAAAAAAAAAGAAGAAAATATCAGGAAAGAAACTTTTTGTTTATCTGGTACCCAGGGGAGAAAAAAAACGTTTTGGGGCAAAATCTAAAAAATATTGATTTGGACGTATAAACCCAAGTGGTGCTATTTTTCTTTCTGAGAACAACATTATCTCGGGACAGTTGAGGGCCTACATTAGGTCCATACAGTTATTTTTGCCCTAGAATACATTATTCATAGAACACATCTCTTGACACAACCACATGTTTTTGCACACCTACACACATGCATTTGTAAGTCTGAGGTTTGGTTGAGCAAAGTTCTACCAAGAGCATGTATGCTTTCAGTAGCATTGCTTTCTTGTAAGCATACAGAGCTGGACTTTGTGGATCGGACTTAAATGACACTTTCAATGTTGGAATTTTACTTTTTCCTGATGGTAGTTTTTTCTAAATGGCCTTTCAAGTTGAGGACGGTCGTAGAGACTGAAAGCTATTTATTTTAAAAAATACAAAAAATAAAAGGGATTTTCTCACAGCCACCATGCATTTGACTGCAATAGCAAAGACAGGTTTGTGTTTCGGCAAACAAAAATAACAATAGCACACTGCTATTGACAGTAACTCTTGTGTGCCAGTGTATAGTGCCTGTATATAGCATGGAGTACATTTATATTTATTGACAAGTCAACGGTTCTGCTTTTTTTGGTTGTTTTAGTTTTTTTTCTGTGCAGTGTCACATGGTCATCGACCTGTAGCAGGTAAACCAATGAAATCGGATATGCAACCTGACACCTGTTACCCCCCGCTCTCAATTTGAAAAGGGATTTGCGACTTAAAGAGAACAGTAGAGTAGGAGTGACATTGTTTTTCGCAAACAATTATATGTAAATATACATGCTCAATTTTGAGATGTTTGACTTTTTCTTGTTTTTTGTAGAAAGCTGTCTTTTCACAGCCGTTTTGTAGAAATAAACCTAAACAAAGCTGTTACATCACCGCTACTTTTACTGGCAAGACTAATGCTTTAGTTGATCAAGAAAACACAAATACTGTAGCACCAGTAAACCAATGTTAGTGTTATTTTGTGTGTGAGTGTATTCTCGAAACATTTTATGTATTTTCTCCCCAGGTTTTCTTAAGGAACTTCATTTGCTGCGTATCAAACAATGCTGCTAATTGTATACGAAGCTTGTAATGAATATTAGGATAGACGTAGACGTTAAATAGACAATCCCTGAGCCTCAGACAGATATTACTGCATAGTAAAACACCAGGTACTGTATCGTATTACCCTGTGCTACTTTTGTGCCTTTGAGCAATAAGATTTCCAAAAGCCGAAGTCGGTTTCTCTCCTCTCCTCACTGCTTGTCCCTGTATGTTTGTAGATGAAGTGTACACTACTGATGCTGTTTGTTGGAATGGGGAGCACATAGCATTAAAAGATATAATGAACAACCATTGTGCCTTTGTGTGTATTTCTTCATTGTGTTTATTATTACACACCTTCTTTGGGATACACATATGGTCACATGATACAATACTACATGATAATAATAATAATATGATAATACATGACCAATTACATTACCCAGTAAAATTTCAAGAAGAAGATAAATATTTAACCAGTAACCATTTATCATTTAGCACTTGTATACTATTAACTACTGTTTGTCTAAATTGTTCTTGGATTTAAATGGAGAAGTAAGCATGAACATACAGTGCCATGTGAAATACAGAGAGAAGGGACAAAACCCTTGTTCTTCCAAAACAACTTCAACATGTCGGCCCTTAGAAAATATCACCTCAATATGTTACGTGCCCACCCGGCTACTAGGACTGGCCCGACCTGTTGATAAGGTACGCCATCAGACACACAGGTGCTTTAGGGGAGGGTATTTATTCTCAGCTGGAAGCATATATTCTGCAATCACGGTGTAATTGAAGCGCATAACCTCTTATTAACAAAAAGCCAATTTAATTGTGAAATTCACTACCTTCTCATTTAGAGTGATGCCCCACGGCCTTGCCATGGCACACAAGGATAACCCTCGAATATTGCTTTCTTGGATATCAATCAAAGGAGAGATTATGTGACTGTTCTGCTGGGATTTCAATGGGGTATTCATTGTTAGTATTTAAAAGCCCTGGACACCCAAATCCACAAAAACCAGTGCCTAGCGAGGCTCCTGGGGGGACGGAGGGGGCTCTTGGCGGTTGAGACGCGCCCTGAGGCGGCTCGGCTCGGTTTGTCCGGATATCAAAGCATTTTGTAACTCACCATTCAGTGACCAATTCAAATGAATTGTTTTGAGGCTTCTGCCTCATCCTCTGATGAATCACATGGCTCAAACATATAGGGCTGGACTACACCTACTGCAGCGTGCACCATGTCATGGAAATGAGAGCTCGTTTGACATAGGCGGAGCCAGGGAGAAGTCAATCAAAACGGGATCTGACACGCCCACATGTTCTTGGCAAAGTCTCAGCAAAATTAGCAGCTTTTTTGATGGTTTTCTAATATTATTATTTTCATTCCGATTTTTGTGGATGCTTAATGAGACACCCAACTATGATATCATATATGCATTTTTATTATTTCAAGCCACGTGTCCAGGGCCTTTAAACATGCGGTACAAATGTACTGTACTGTAATTTGAGGTTAATCTTGTAATGTGTAGGCCTAGTATGCTGCTGCATATCTGTGGCAAAATGTTCCAGTTAATACATGCAGCAAAACAACAGGGTTAGAAGTGAGAAAAAGTATCAGTTAATGTGTTGTTAGAATAACATGGTCCATAGGGTCCTTTTGTTGAATTAGCAAGCTCTTTAGCTTGTGAGAACTAAAACTCAAGAAAATTCAGGAATTAAATATATTGGCAACAACAACAAAGAGTGGGGCTATTTGGCAAATATGCCAGGCTGTAAAAGTATTACATTTTGTAATATGACAAGATTAACGGTTTACACTTAACAAATTACTACTACTTACTTCAAATAAAGTACACTCCTTAGCAGGCAATCAGTGGCAGAAATTAATTTCAGTTTTAAAGACAAAACGAAGTGACTTTGCTGGGCTCCTCTGACACACAAGACGTAGATCTTGTACAAGTTTATTAGGGAGTCACCAAAATGTACAGGCAGAGCAGGTGTTACAGGCTGACATGTCAGGTGATGCCTGGTTTATCCTGTGTGCCTTGATTACCCAATGCACTACAGGTGTGCAGCCTCACCCAGCCTCAGAGTCTAATCAGCCTGACTCGGGCCAGGTGAGGCTGCTTAAACCAGCTATCAACAACACACACTCCACATACCCCCAATGCAAAATTGAGGCTGGGATAATCCGCAGCTGAAGCCAACCGAAGCCTACTTTGGCGGTGGTTGCTTACCAGTTACTTATTACTTATTAATTGTCCATTATCAGGAATTAATGGACAAGTATTCACCCAGACCATGGTATAAGCAAAAATAAGCAAAATAATTTGTCTGCAGCCTGCAAGACTACAAGTTATACCCACTTCAAGTTACGTCCCATGGTTAGGATGGCTTCATAGCCTTATAGTAGGACATAGCCTTATAGTATGACCTGGTAGGATGGCTTCATAGCCTTATAGTAGGACATAGCCTTATAGTAGGACCTGGTAGGATGGCTTCATAGCCTTATAGTATGACCTGGTAAGATGGCTTCATAGCCTTATAGTAGGACCTGGTAGGATGGCTTCATAGCATAATGGCTTCATAGTATAATGTCCTGAAAGAGCTTATTGTTCAATCTTCAGGGCTTTGATCGCCGTGGGAAGAAACTCTTCCTCAGTCTCTCAGTGAGGGGGGGGTCCTATACTATCCTCCTAACTCTGCTTACGCACCTCCTGTTGTATTAGCTCTGCAGGGAGGGCAGAGCACTCCCCGTAGTGGGCTCAGCC
Source organism: Melanonus zugmayeri (assembly GCA_900302345.1). NCBI lineage: Eukaryota > Metazoa > Chordata > Actinopteri > Gadiformes > Melanonidae > Melanonus > Melanonus zugmayeri. The sequence goes on from OMKN01080427.1 coordinate 11,500, forward strand.
AACAATCCTACCATCACCATCCATCGCCACCATCACCACCACAAGCCAGACCACCGAGCCACACACACACACATACAAAAGATAAAACGTGTTGGCCATGCTCCAGTAAGCATTTTCACATTCAGGGAACATCATGCTCATTTGTATTCATAGTTCTTGGATAGATGAAATCGCCAGCATTTTGATGATCAGGTTATGGTCCATCTTAATTCTCTCAAGGGCCTCCCTGACATTTTGAGCCTCGCAGGCGTGTTCAGGGATCCTTCCCTGATCCATCAATAACTCACATAAACGTCTGCGTTTGCATGTGTGTGCATGAGAAATTGGAAAGGATATTTGTTGCTACATAATTACAGATTGGAAGGGAATTTAAACCAATTTTCCACAGCACTGGTTGGTTTGCCTTCTCTGCTTCAGACACGTACATGCTAAAACATTCAAATTGCTCTAATGTGAAAAAAGAAAAAAAAATCACCGTGCACAAATATCCGTGCATTTGACATTTAAACTCCCAATGGCTAGGATAAAAAAATAAAAATAAAATAAAAATATATATACTGTATATTATCTATCTATATATAGCAATAATATATTGAATATATTATAACAATATATTATATAATGATATACAATATGACTTGTAAGCCAATCTGTTAATTTTTGTATGTGACTTTTACTGTCAATCAACAGAAAGTTAGGGGCTAGCTTTCAAACGCTTATAAAGGGGAGTTTATTTGTTTGTTTATTTCATATATTTTATACCTATTTTAAAATATATGAAATAATAAAAACCTATTTTATACTCACAAGAGCAGAGAAGAGTCTAGAGAAGAGTCTGACCAGCAGGAGAGAAATGACATAAGGATCAGGGAAATACAACAAAACATTCTGGAGGATAATGGAATCTTCAAAGACATAACTTGAATCAGCCAACAACAATTGGGGGAATTTTGAGAAAACATCAAGTAACATTGAAACAGATTTACTTGGTGCCTTTCCAAAGAAATGAGGATAGGGTGAAGGCGTTGAGGGTGGAATATGTTCAGGTATGTGTATAGCAATGTTGCAATACTACAGTACCAAATAGTGACCCATCTTCTGTAAATGTGTAGACTGGTTGCCCTATGTTCCTACATATCACAGGATTATGTTCTACGTGTGTGGGCCTACCCATTGGTCTCAGGGCCAGATCTAGGCAAACTAGGCATGTGCCTAGGGCCCAATTTCCCCAGGGGGCCCATTCAGCGCAAATATATGTAGATAATAGTTACATGCCTAGTTTGCCTAGACCCGGCCCTGAGACGGTATGTGCAAAAACCAGCCCAAAATACAGTAATACCTTGCCAAGGGCCCACCATAAGGTTAATAATAAAGCATTGGTCTTTCTATCCCAGTAATGCTCATGTGTTTTATATTTCAGAGAATAATGGACATTGATGCTGGAGCAGAGCAGCATGAGATCCTTTATGTCGATGAAGCGGGATTCAATCTTTGCAAGCGCCTGCGTCGGGGCTGGAACATAATTGGGCAGAGGGCTACTGTTGGTGTTGGTGGACAGCGTGGAGCCAACATCACAATGTGTGCTGCCATTTCCAGGAATGGAGTTGAGGCTCGTGAACCTCTGCTGGGGGCATACAACTCTGCGCCTAATTAATTTTCTGGATGGGCTGTATAACCGTCTTGTACAGCCAAATGTGCAGATAGTGTTCATCATTGTCTGGGATAATGTTAACTTCCATTATGCATTGGCTGTGCGAGACTGGTTTACAGCCCATTCAGAGCGCTCTTCCTACCACCTTACTCCCCCTTTCTAAACCCCATAGAGGAGTTTTTCTCGGCCTGGAGGTTTCCTTTTACTGTTGTTTTTGCTGTTACTGTTGTTTTTGCTTTTACTGTAAAATACAGTTGAATTTATTGCGTTACTGTATGATTTGTTTTCAATGATTAAACTTCATATACAGTCACCTACTGTAATCTAATATTTAGTTTGTCTTCCATAAAAACGCTTAATACATATATATATATATATATATATATATATACACACTGCAGTCTATCACAAGGGATGCTTGTTGTACATCATTTCTTGCATCATGTCTTTTTTGATGACAATTATTTTGTGTTTGACAGCATTATTTGATAATGGCTGTTGTATTTGGAAATGCACCAATAATTAAACTTCAACGATGAACATATCCAATGTTCTGGTGCTATGATAAACATTCTGTATTAAGAGTTTTGCACATTGAAACTCTGTTGTGCAAAATGACTCAAAGCAATCGTAAAAAACTAATAAGTAGTATGAAATCCATCATCTATCCTCAAAGAACCTGGATGACAAGTAGATAAAGCACTAGATCATAAGTCTACTTACTGCTACAAAAAGGATAAATTACCATTTGATTGGACTGGTGGGAAAGTCTTCTGTTTGAGACGATATGCTACACACAGTGGGGGTTTTTTGGACCCTTGACTACACAACAACAAAGGGACTAAATTAATAGCTACCAGGGTTTTTCATTAAATCTATTGAAGATCACACACTAACCTCCACCTGCGTGATGGAGTGGTGTTAGAGAATGGCTTCCTGCTCAGACTGAGGAGGAGGGAGGGAGGAGGAGGAGCAACAAGGAGCGGAAGAAATAGACAGCGATGAGAGTGATATAATCATTTGTCAAAATAAAGACAGCTAGTATCAGCTTGAATACTAAGCTTCGCGTTAGTTCAGGCAGGCCACGGAGTCAGCTCGGCTAACTAGGTCAACACGGAGTGCTGAGTCACGCTACCATGTCAGCTGACTGGCTAGCTCCTATTGGCTCATTCAAACAGAGCGCGTATTTAAGGCGGGCTCTGTCTGCCTACCTTTACTGCTTTGCAACCGTTTGCTTCCCACCTCCTCCCCAGCTCCTCTTACAGGGGTTGGACGTAACCATGTCATCGTTGCATGCGCATTTTCGCATGTTCGGTTCTGGACTAGGGTTCTGATTGCATCTCATAGGCTCGCACAGGAGGGCTTCTGTGCGGCCTTCATGAAAGGGCAAATAACTCCCTAGCTTCCATGACAGCAGAGCTCTGAGGTGTCATGGAAGGGCATGGAACTTGCCGAAACTCCATGTTACCTTCTTTTTATTTTTACCGGACTAGCGTTCTGATTGCATTTCATAGGCGCACAGGAGGGCTTCTGTGCGGCCTTTGTGAAAAGGCACCTTCGTGAAAGGGCAATAACTCCCTAGCTTCCATGACAGCAGAAGCTCTGCGGCGTCATGGAAGGGCATGGAACTCGCCAAAACTCCATGTTACCTTCTTTTTGGACTAGGGTTCGGCTTGCATTTCATAGGCTCGCACAGGAGGGCTTCTGTGCGGCCTTCGTGAAAGGGCAAATAACTCCCTAGTTTCCCTGCCCTCGCTTTCATGACAGCAGAACTCCGGCCTATTGTTTTTCTACTCGCTTCATTTTTCAAATCACATTAGACAATAATATGACTATCTTTATGTATATTTAATATATCTTTATTATTTGACAGAAAAAAAGGAATACAAATATATAGGCCTATATAATTTATCACTTTGTGACATTTACGTATATAGCTGGTGATCTTATATTGTTACTGGTATGGAACTACACATTGGCATCTAACAGCACCTTGTGGTGGGAATTCTGCATACACACGTTGACCTTTGAATAGTCTAAACAAACGACCTGCTGTTAAATAAAGTCATCCAATGCAATAGGAATATATTTTCGTCTTATTTATTGAACACATACAATAGGCCAGAGCTCTGCCGAGAATTCTAAGAGCAAACACCTCCGCTGAGAGATCCATACATGTATTTTCCATCACAACCTAACTCTAAAAAAGAAAAAGAATCTGTATGGAAACTGTGAGAAATTGAAAGAAAACAGTGTTCAGGGTTTGTTTGAGTCATCAGTCATCATTTGCCGATTGGACGTTTACCACAACATAATTAGAGGACTGTTAGATGGGGAGTTTTTCACAGTGAATTGGCATGGGCAAGGTGGTCCTAATTGGACCTGTCTTTACCCATCACTGCAGAAAGACTGTTTATTTAAAGGTATGCATCGACACTTATACACAGACAGACACATACACACACACACACACACACATTACACACAGACATCTATCACCCCTTTCAGGGCTCTGAGATTGAGCCCATATCTCAATACAAATATCTAGGAATTGTAATTGATGATTATCTCTCTTTTCTGCCTCACATTCAGCAATTGGTGAAAAAACTGAAGTTGAAATTGGGTTTTTATTTTAGAATCAAGTCTTGCCTTTCCTTTGAGGCCAAAACAGACCAAACAGACGAATCAAAGCGGGGTCAAAGCAGCATTAGTGTTGACCGGCTAGCTTTAGTTGTCAGCGTTGACTTGGAAGACCAGTGTGGGCCACGGTGAGGACTGCAAGAGGGGAGAGCCTGGTACTGGTTAGAAAGGCTGCGAAAATGGCTACAAAGAGTGACGTCGAAGAATTACGGAGATTGAATGAGAAATTAAGGAAATCAGTGGAGTTCATGGGACACCAAATGGAAGCTATGACAAATAAGCAAGACATTTTAATGGACATGATAAAGGAGATCAAGGAACTAAAGAAGCAAAACGAGGAGAAAGATGTGAAGATTGCACAACTAGAGCAGCAGCCCAGAGCATTTTGATCAAACGAAGGAGGTACCAACATCTGAACACAGGAGCATTCATGGTGTAACCTAACAACGTCTGCCGGCGACCCCCTGCTGTGTGTGCCCCCCCCCCTCAAACCAATTAAAAA
>OMKN01080427.1:16312-26562 GCA_900302345.1 Melanonus zugmayeri
CCAACCTGGACACTGGAGCAGCTCCTGATGATGGTGCTAGAGGAGAGGCTCCACTGGCACTAGTCGTAATCTCAGTCACCCTTTTGGTCACCCTAACCCAGGACCCAGCCTCCACAACCCCAACCTGCACCATGATGGACTCAACTGGCACCCAGCCTAAAACAATAGGACAATGAGAACAACTGCAGTGTGGTGAGCCAGTCTTCATCCCTTGTGTATAGTGTGAACACATTGGCATCTGTACCTGCCCTGTGGGAATCGCTCGAGTGTCCTGCAAACACCAGCAGGCAGTGATGCAGGTGTTCAAGTGTACCCAAGGCAGTGGACTTGTCTTCACCCAGTGGGAAGATGTACTATGAAACAGCTACAGGTTTGTCTAGTTTGTTAAACTGAAGAATCCACGGCATTGTTTGGGATGCTCCTTGTTGAAACTTGACTTTAGTAAAAAGACATATTGTTTGTCTGCCCTATTCTGAATTAGGGAAGAACAGCATACCAGATTCCTGGTTCATGGTGTAGGACAGTGGTTTTATACACGATAACAATATGCTTCTTGGTCTGAGTGTTCAATTTCCATCCAAACTGAGCAGAATAATCCCCTTTTCAGACAGTATCTCATAACGAGAGTCTCTCTCTGCTTCAAGTGAGAAATGGCGGGCAGGCACGGCGGGTGCGGCGAGCGAGTGACGGCTTCTCAAACCCCCGAGCTTTTCCCCAACAATCAACTCTCGAATACGACCTCAGATCAGACGAGACGACCCGCTGAACTTAAGTGGCCGCGCCCGCCCACCACCGACAGAGAGACACGCGGCGGGAGACGCGGACAGTGTGACGGAAACACGAGGTTGTCCACCCGCTGCCGCGCCCCGACGGCGCCTAGCGAGGCTCCCGGGGGGACGGAGGGGGCTCGCTGCTGTGCGACGAGACGCACCTTGAGACGGCTCGGTTCGTCCGGATAGCAAAGCATTTTGTAACTCACCATTCAGTGACCAATTCAAATGAATTGTTTTGAGGCTTCTGCCTCATCCTCTGATGAATCAGACGGCTCAAACATATAGGGCTGGACTACACCGACTGCAGCGTGCGCCATGTCATGGAAATGAGAGATCGTTTGACATGGGCGGAGCCAGGGAGAAGTCAATCAAAACGGGATCTGACACGCCCACATGTTCTTGGCAAAGTCTCAACAGCAAAATGAGCAGCTTTTTTGATCTAGGTTTTCTAATAGTTATGAACTTTTTTTTCACTAGACACCCAACTATGATATCAGATATACATTTTATTTTACATTATTATTTCAAGCCAGGTGTCCAGGGTCTTTAACACTCAAAGATCCCATCAAAATGGATATCTTTTTCCATTTCAGGACAGCCCTTACTGTACCGCTACTAGCTCAAAAAAGTACTCACTTAAAAGACTTATAATAGATATAAAAAGGCATGCATGCACAAGGATTTAAAATTTACAAGCCACGCAACAAACAGCATGCAGTACAAGAAAACATACCCAACAGAGGTGAGTCACAAAGAAAGGCTGGGATACTTACTGTGTCATCACTTCGGTAGGGGTTGAGTTTGTTGTACATTGCTTCAACAACGCTTCGTCTGAATAGAGAAGAACAAATACAATAAAACACTATCTTTCAAGAAAATGTTCTGATGCTCAACAAACCAGCTGGATTACACTTTACAACATGAGATGATTCCTAGTGATGGACTGCACTCATGACACACCACAAATATGGCGTCAGATTTATCAGATTTGTCATGTCATGAGTGCGATAAAACCTCACCAGCAAATTATATTATTTCACATACGCAGATATTAACTGCCACTCGCTATAAGTCCTTGCGCACAAATTCAACAACCGAGTTGTACAGGCAGCTGCGAGCAAGAAACATGACTTTTGACAATTTGGGGGCCCTCTTATGATTGGTCACTTTCAATGCGGTCACACCCACACAGACCTCCTTGTACCTTGATGACAGCTTCTGTTACAGGAAGCAAATGTATTTGTTAGGTATTCACAGTGAAACTGTGGATACCCATTGTATTTGTAGGGATTCCGTATCATTATATTGGATTGATAATGCCTACAGCTCAGCTCGATGGCAAAAGGTTTTCAAATTTGTCGACGACTAGGCGGTCCAGTGGCTCAACCCACTAGTGCGCTGCCCATGTAGGCAATACGTCTCGCAGCGACCCCGGTTTGATTCTTGCCGGTGGTCCTGTGCTACATGTCATTCCCTCTCTTCTTCAACCCAATTTCCTGTCTCTCTCCACTGTCCTGTTCATAAAGGCACAAAAAGCCCTTAAAAAATATATTAAAAAAAATAATAATTTGTCGACGACATATGTATTCCCGGTAAGCAGGTCTGTAAAAGGTTTGGTAACACTTCGCCCATAGGGGGCACCCCGATGGGAGGAAAAAAAATCGGAAACTTTGGATACAGGCCTTATTTGACATGCTGAACATTTTTGCTTCTTGGACCCATAAGGTCCGTCTGGATAGATTTTTCTGTACAGTGAAAGTTTCGGGGGAAAAAATCGTGTTCTAAATAACCACTGGGCCAAATTACCCCAAAATTGGGACAGATGCTCTATGGACATGTCTGATTAAAACATGTATATAGATAAAAATATAGATAAAAATATTTTTAAAAAAAATCGCAGAGTTAAGCAGAAGTGAAATTATTTACATCAACAAACACTATTCTATTAATCATAACTCTGCTTCAGAAGGTCCAGGCTTTGAAACTTGGTCCCAGGGCTTTGAAACTTGGTATGCACATAGGGAGACATGGGAGACAAGGACATCCCCCTTAACGAGTGTGATTGAATGTGAGTGAATTTGGTGTAGATGCACAAAGTCACACATAAACGCCATACAGTCAAACGCCATACTCAAAATCGCTTGGGGCACTTATCTATTCACCCCCGAGTGATGTGCCCTGGCAGATCGCTGGAAAAGGGCAGTCGCTGGGCTCGATGGTGTGTGCTGTGAATAGGTATTCACAGCATTGAAGCTGCGAGCAGCTTTAATTTTTTATTGTATCCGTTTTATAAGCCAATGTTGACAATGTAATTTGACAATGTCACAAATTACATTTAGGTAAAGGTCTACATTAATAAATTGCTAATTTTAGCTAGTTAAATGGTTAAGTTTAGGTATTAAGTTAAAGATGGTTAAGTTTAGGTTTTAACGGAAGCTGTCAATCATGGTACAAGGAGGTGGGTGTGATTGCGTTGAAAGTGAGCAATCATAAGAGGTAGTGGTGCAACAGATCACAAAACTCACGGTTAGGATCACAGTTGAGTTATGGATCAGATCATTTTTCAGATCACCCAAAAAAGGGGAGACAAATATAACTTTGCTTTCCATTTATTACTTGAAGAACTTGAACACCTGAAGCAAGGAACTTTTGCCCATGGTCTTAAATGAAAACAACATTTAAGATGTCCAAAGTTTTAATAAAATCTTAAAATAATATAGCACAATCTTCATACTGGTGGCTGCACGAGGGGATTTCGTAGCGTGGAGCACTTTCACCATATTTTTAAACCCTTTGTTTTCCACAAGAGAGAGTATGGCCTCGTGTCTGCAGCGATAAACATCCCAATAGATTTGGTAATAGCTTTAGCCTGGTCTGATTATGTGGCAAAGGGCTGCTTAAATGCCACGGTGAGAAGTTGTCTCCCATCACTGACACACCTGGGTGATGTTGCTTCAAATGTGTGGCCATGCTCGATGTATTGCCATTCTCATGTGGCTCTCTCATGGCACAATGCCTACATACCGTAACGGTTTTGGCCACCACCCTTCTTCCACCATCATATTTTACAGGGAAGCCAAAATGCTCCCATACATTAAAAGATGCAGAAGGCTTTTCAAGTTCTTCAGCTCCTCTATTAGCCATGACTCTCACGTTTTTTTCTTCTTCTTCTTTTTTATATACATACATATCACATACATACACACACACACACACACACACACACATACACAGTTCACACATAACGATCGAGCACTGACTTGCGAGGGCCGATTTGCCTCCGATGGGGGTTTTCTGTCGCCGATCTCCAAAATCAGTCAGGGACTGGGAAATCGATCTTAAAAGCGTATAGTTTGAACTTGGCACATACTCTCTCCAAAGACAGGCAAGGCGACATTTTGTGATCTCCCTTTTTCACAGCCTAATATTGGCAGGTTACGTTTGAACATCTAACTTAGCTGACGTGTTAAATCTAGTTCTCTCTCCTCTTTCTGTCGACTTCTTCCTCTCAAAGATACTGCTGCTGTCGCTCTCGCTGTCTATTGCTCTCGCACAAGTGGTGATGCGCATTGCTTTTAATTTGTTGTTTTCAAATTAAAAGCCCACTGCAGCGTCGTGTAATTACGACTTCATGACATTTCATTAGATTCTGAAGCAGCGGCAGCAATTATTTTGAAGCGGCGGGCCGCCGGTGCCAAATGTATATGGTGGAAACCCTGCACTTACTTGCTTGCCAGCTCTCCTCCAGGAGGCAGGTTAGGGATGCTCTCTGACGCTAACGTCCGCATCACGTGCACTAAATCAGGGACACCTTCGTCACCCTGCTTCTTGATTATCTCTGTTGGAATAGAAATAGAAACAAAGGATAAAATAAACAATAGAAAAAAACAATGGAAAAACGTCATGCATTCATAATTTGTTTAATCTATACACATACTGCATTTCAAACTAATATTTAAGAAATTAAGAGACTAATTCTCTGGAGGTACAACATGTGATGAAATCTGGCATTCCTCTTTATATTAGAGGAAAGTGGAAGTATTGACCATAACCTTTAAACAGGATCTGAATAAAATAAATAAATCCAAAATTGAGGTAACTAACCTGAAAAGTGTCTGAAAGTGTCTATTATTCTATTCAGCAGAGCAGTTGGCATTCTGTGATATTCCAACTTGTGTAAGGTCAGCCTCCAATGTAGCCACAGAAGGACAACACATTGCTAAGGTGCATTTAACTGAGCTCAATGTAGATATGAGTAAGCTTTGTAAAATATGGATGAAGCCATAGTGAAAAAAAAAGATGAGAAAAAGGCCTCTTCAAGCTCATGAGGTTACACGAAACACTTGCCTTCTACTCTATTCTCCAGGTATTTATCCAGTTCCATCTCCCTTTTAACAGCTTCTGGAGATACCTTCGGAGCCCCTGGGAAACAGATCAAAACCACACTCATATTGTCCCGACTTCCCTGTTGGAAGAAAAAGAAAATAGGGGGAAAAACAAATTAAGTCCAAAGTTTTAACAGTGGAATGTGTGGTTACATAAAAGCCATCATTTTACATCAAAAAACATTTGGGGGTATACAATACCTTGTACAAGCAGGTGTCGACAATTTCATTGCAGACCCTTTCAAGATCGTCGGTCACCTCTAGCCTGGATCTGACGAACTCACAAAGTTCCTCGTTGGCCATGACATCCCAGATGCCGTCGCAAGCAAGCACAATAAACTCATCTTCGCCTTCACACCTCTCTATGGCATACACCTCGGGCTCAGGTGAGACCAGCTGCTCTGTTGGGCCCTTCCCATGCACACACTTGTAGTCGAAGTCTCCCAGCGCCCGTGACACAGCCAAAGACCCATTCACTCGCTGGATCATGACTGAGCCACCAGCATTTTGGATGCGCTCCTTTTCCAGTGGGTTGCTGGGCTTGTGATCCTGTGTGAAGAAGTGCACAGCTCCACCCCGACTGAGGAGCCCCCGAGAGTCTCCGCAGTTAATAAAGTAGATGTGGCCCGGAGATATCATCACTCCTACTGCAGTCGAGCCACTGCGGTCCACGCCGTTCTTCTTCTCGGAGATGGTCCTCATGTGCTCGTCGATCTGCAGGAAGCCTGTACGGATGCCATTCTTCACACTTTCTACAGAGGGGTCCTCCTCCAGGGCACTCTGGAAGTCTGGGTTACTGGTAATGTGCTCCAGCAGGTGCTCACAGCAGTACTTGGCCACCTGGGAGCCAGCATGCCCATCATAAACAGCAAAGAAGGACCACAGATCTAGACCATTAGCCAGGCCAACGACAGCTGTATGTGCATCCTCCATCTCTACCCGCCACCCCTGCATACTGCTGAGTCCATAACTCAGGCTGTTACCGTCACCATGAGCGTTGTGCTTTTCCATCTTTGGCTTGTCCAAAAATGCCCCCATTATATCCTTTTTTGTAACCTATAAAAACACATTAGAACACCAAGGTAACAGCCATTAGTAACAGCCAAAAGTCTAATTTCTGACACATGCTTAATACAATTGGCAAATTGTGGTCATGTTTAGTCTAACATGAAGGAAACATTTTTTTTTTACAGAATTATATCGGCACTAATGAAATTTCCAAAAATACATTGAATACAATATATTACACTTCAGTCATCCTTTTATGGTAAAAAGATTAGCATCTTGGAGCTTAGTTCAGGCACCCCGCTCAAGTCTAAAAATAGTAGAGTTGGGTACATATTTGGCTACATATTGGGCACACTGACTGCTAGCATCGATATAAACTTAGACGGCCTTTGACCATTGTGTGATATACTGGAATCGAGAAATAACGAGCAACCGATTGTTACTCTAAACGTATCACCAGGTAACACCCGATTGAGTGTAGCACACTTACACGAACTCTAATCTACCAACCGGTTAGTTAACTCGAGCACAACTGCGAGGAGTGTTGGTCATTAAAAACAACTAGTGAAGTAGCTTGACGTATTAAAATGCGACGAACGCGGTTTACGCGTTTATTTCGTTATACCACGGATGGTAATTAAAATAATAATAAGTGCATTGAGAACATAACCAGCATAAACAAACTAAGCCCGACTCGCTTCGAGGCCTTGACCCTTGTCCCTGATAAGCTAACTTTTAGAGGCCTCCCTCTACCTTTCATTCGGCAAGGAGAGCCAGCGGCCTGGTATCTGAGCTAAGTGCTAACTACAGCTATCCGAGGTGGGTTAGCAGCACATTGATACTTATATTAAGAAAACATAACGCGGTCATTGAAGTCGACGACTTACCAAATATCCAAACAATCGGGTTACAGAAACGGGAATCGCGACGGTTAAGAGGACCGACTAGTCGCAGATACCGAAGGGTACGCCGACGAGACGAGGGGGTTAGCTAAGCTAGCTCGCTAGTTAGCCAGAAAACGTCTCTCAGATGCGGTGCATATAACGTGTGAAAGTGCGGAACTCCCTGTCCTGCGCGAGCCAGGGATGCATTACTTGTCTCGGCTGTTAATTTGACGTCTATTCTAACTGATTATCGGATCAAATGTGTTGGCCGGAGCTGTTGTCGCCAAAACAGAGAGAAGCAGAAACGTTAGCCCCAGCCTCTCCGCTTGACAGCTTGACAGCTCGCTAGCCTAGCTGATGGGAGCAACCAAACAGACCCAGAGACCCGGATGTTACAGGTTGCGTACTTCAGAACATGACATCATCCTAGTTGAGCTCGCGGCCCTGTTTTGCGGTCTTCCTGTATTGTGTCGTCCGGGCAACGCTACGTAATAACCTCACCGAAATAGACTTATAACACACGGGGCGGATTAGTGGTGTTCAAAGATGACGTACCGCTGAAATGTGTTCGGTGTGTGGTACCGGGGCTTAGTCTAAAAAATCGTTAACTTCCGGACATATTTGTGATGTTCTGGCCGTGGTTAGACGTGTCCCAGACCCTGCCCTGCTCAAAGGCACCGGCAGACACGTTGAGAGAGTCCCCTAGGGGCCGCAGGTTCCCCTCCGATTGCCCCCATGCTGCACCCCATTTTATTTTTGATCAGTAATTACGGCCAAACCATATCACGTAGGTTCATAATCATAATTGCATGCATCTGCTACAACCAATACATGCAAACGTTTGACCTTGATGAGAATATGTACTTTATATCGTAACTTCCACTCGTTTCCATAATATCTACTACACTACCCATGAGCATCGTCTATTCTCGACCTATTATGACCCGCAACCTCAAATGAGTTCGACACCCCTGCTCTATTGGATACATACAGTAGGTCAACCGCATTATGTCATTGCAAAACGATGCCTATTTCATGAAAAGCTACACATATGAACACAATATATCACAGTAAAAAGTATACATTTATTTAAAAAGCCGAATCCAAAATTTGTGAACAGCAGATACCTTTGCAGTTCACGGCCTCCTTATTAATGACAATTATTATAGACAATTATTAATTATGACAGGAATGACCAACAGTAAAATAACCACAATATTGTCTCTGTCAAATCTACATTTGTCATTACATCATTAGTGTTGTAGATGGCTTATCCTGAAGCCGTTTGTTTAACCCATGTTATAGCATGGTTGTATACGCTGTTAGGTTATTGCCATAAACAAATAGTTTATGTTCAATTCAAATGGTTTTTTTAGAACACACGACGTTGATGATCAATGGATGATATAATATAATTATATTTTTAAATATATATGTATATAATACAATTAGTGTCAAATGTCAAAGGGGTCCTGCGTGTACAGATGACGTCACACACTGTGATTGGCTGTACGCCGGAAACACACGTATGCCGTGTGTTCGCGACCCTGGCTGCAGACAAGATGGCGAACCTATTATTCACAACTAATCTAATAAACAATAACTGCAATGAATAAATTGCATTCTCTGGCTCGTATAATGATGGACTATGGTGTACTTAGGTAAATTCTTGTGTATGTCAATAAATGTATATCGTTTAATCACGGTGTATCACGTTTGTCTTTGATAATGTATGAAGTAGATATCGGCCACGTCACACAAAAAACTAAAGCGGTGACGCATAGACGACGTGAAGATCGTCAATAACAAGCATTAAATATCTTTAAACTAGTGATGTGTCGTTCATGAACTCGGTTACAAGCTACATCTGGTTAAAAACGTCGCAGTCTGGCCTCTGCTCGAAAGTAAACGATCGGGCAGCGCGAGCACGCGGTACGCGCTTAACGTGTGACGTCATCTGTACACAGACGACCCCGAGCCAATCAGGCACCTGCGCAGACCTGGCACACGTGGGGCCCTAGGCAAAATTATTAAATTACATTTTAATTATTGAATTAAAATGTAATCAAAATTGCATAACAGTTACCTTTCTCCTTAGCACGTTTGTCGTATGCTTCTTTTTTCTTTTTTTTTGTACGGCGCCCCGGGTGGAGTTTGCATTTTCTTGCTCTCCACACACACGCCGCTCCACATGACCCATACATGATCTGCATGTTCTAACTACATGTTCTAACTGATGATCACTCACTGATGATCTCCAAAATTGCGCCAAGAAACCAAATACAGTGATCCCTCGCTGTATCGCGGTTCCCCTTTCGCGGCTTCGCGGATTTTTTTTTAATGTTTTTTTTTCTCACAGTGCATTGTGTTCTGCGTCCTGATTGGCTAAACAGTCTCAGCGCTTCTTCTCTATCTATGTCAGTTCAGTTCAGTTCAATAAAGTTACGGTATACGTAATACACCTTGACAAATTTAAGTTCCCCAAAAACAAAAATGTCAACAAAACGTTCTGCGCCGACAGTGGACGGCAGTAAACCCTGCAGTTTCTACTTCGCGGATTTCGCCTATAGGGCTCTACATGCTCGATCGACAACGACGCGTAAGCAACACAACAGCAACACAACCATCAACGCGCAACCAACGCGGCACCAACGCGACATGGGCTTTACATGCAAACCAGTGGGTTGCGGAGGATGTCGCGTTGGTGCCGCGTACCGAGCACCAAAATCAAACTAGCGACAGCAACACAACAGCAACACAAACGTCACGTGTGATGCTGTGCATCACTGATTGGTTGGTTAGCGAATGGGGGCGGGGCTGTGGTTGTGGTAGCTAACGTTATATTATACTGATATCTATTATTACTAACTATTAACTATAATATATATATGCCGCTTTTCCACTGACCAACCGGGTACGGCACGGCACGCATACCTATCCTACCCGTACCGGGCCGCCAGGTACGCGTTTCCACAGACCCGTGAAGAGGGCCGGGAAAGTTAATATTAATAATATTATTAAGCGGAGTAGCGTCAAAATGCTGCGGAGACATGCGTTTCCCGATATCGATGTACCCGATGTACACACACACACACCACACACACACGTAAGGTACATTCGGGAAACGCAGCCTAGAGCCAGCGGTAAATCAGCCCAGAGCTCAGATCAGTTCATGGATCATGTTCTCCCCGGGATGAGAC
>OMKN01080428.1:7594-21004 GCA_900302345.1 Melanonus zugmayeri
AAGTATTTGTAATTCATGTTTGCTTGTCAGACTATCTATATAATCTACCTATGAACACAAAACACCAATAATATTATATTAATAATGAATAAATAATGAATAATAAAACCCCTCCCCACACACTGGACCAATGGGAAGGGGTTTTAGAGGAGGGGCAAGACATTGTGCCACCAATCATAAGTAGGGCTTTTTACACTGGCCAATGGGAAGGGTTTTAGAGGAGGGGCAATATTCCCTTTCAAGCACCCCCCGGATTATTCTGGGGGTGCTTAACTGTGGCCAAGTGTGAAATGCAAATGTTCCCAAGTGTGAATGCAAATGGTCCCCTGGAGGTCCCCGAACCTGGTATGGAAGCAGGCATGCTCAGCCCGCATGCCATCCTACCTACCCCTGCTCATTTCCAGTTTCCTGTGGTGTAGACAGGCAAAATCTGGCATAGTCGAGCCCAGTTACATGTCTTTTCACGCAGTGCTTAACGCACCAACACAACTACAACACACAATTGGCAAAACAGTTAATTTCATGCTCAAAATCACACATTGTAAACTAAACACCAACACTCATTTTCAAAATACAAGAATACACAAACACAATGCACTAAGTCTACCAAAACACTGCAAACATGTCTCAAAATCAAATAATTCTTCCCAAACACTAACACATGTTCTCTTCCAACAGGAACATTCAGTCAATCATCGCACAATGTCATAAAAAAACACTAACAGCAGATGGAATTACAGAAACTGTATTATTTTACATGCGTCAGTTCTTTTATACAATAGACAATATATTGTATTGATCATAAATTGTCTTTTGCGCTGCAGTTTCTTTTGAAGCCTCTCTACATTTTTATTTTGTTGGGTTTAATAAATGCATGCATTTTGTTTCTTTTTTTGCAAACATTCAATACCAAAAGTGAATGACCATCTCAGAGTAGCTTTATAGAATATGTACAGTTTATGAAAAAAAGAAGACAAAGTGACAGAACTGCTGCAGTAAAGGCTTTATTTGCAACAGGAAATTACTGCAAGAGAACAAAAATATGCAATATAGCTGCTGGTCACCATGGTGTGAAAATATACAAACAGAAAAAGGCAGAAGAAATAAAAAAATATATATTTGTGTTTCAATCTACAATGTGAACTGCTGTTCACTTCAACTTCAGCCTGTAAGTGAGGTTAAAACATGAGGTTATCTGTTCTCACATACAGTGTGAAAGCATTTGTAAAGCTCGCATCAGTGCCACCCGTGCCGACGCATGTGGACTTGTGGAAAAAAAAACCAGTTTGAACAGGGAAGCTCGGGCTTCCTCTCACACACTCTCCATGAAGACAAACAAATGGCAGAAAGAGCTTGTGTGTAAAAGAAGTTCAAGCGTTTTTAAAATGTGTTAACTGTATGCATTTTGTGTCAAAGGAACAAGAAATGTGTTCATTGTATAACATTAGCCCACACATGCTGTGCTGTGTTAAGAAATGAAATGTGACTGAAAAACAGAACTGAAAAAAGGTTGATAGCAATTGTAAAACATGCTGGCGCTCTAAACGGATTCCCCCGCATTAAGCCTGTTACCATTTTGACCAGAGTCACTACTTCATGACTAACAGAAGACTAACTTTTTTCTTCTTGCAATGTATCGAGTATTGCAGAATCGCTATATCGTGATACCATCGTTATCGTGGGCAACGTATCGTGATAGCATCGTAGCGTGAGTTACTCTAGGGGCGGGAATCAGAGTAATATCCGAATGATGTGGTTATTACTGAACCTCCCGTGTGCACGTGTTCTGTATTTTTGCTTAACTGCTGAAAATGGATGTTTGATTATGTGTGTGGCGGTCCTCCCTTGCCACACGCCACCGAAGCTTTTCTGGGCTCCTCCGACACCAGGACACAGGTCGTTTTTGAGTAAACCGGTGTATTGCAGAGTTGGAAAAAGGCAGAGCAGGTGGTACAGCGCTCCTCTCGAGTGTGTGTGGTGATGGCTGGTTCAATCTGTGGGCCTCGATTGATCAATGCACCACAGGTGTGCAGCCTCACCCAGCCCCAAAGTCTAATCAGCCTGTTTAAACCAGCCACCAACCACACACACTCCACAGTGTGCTTTTCATTTCATTTGTTTGTGTGCTAGCATATTTTCGACATTCATTTTGCAGCGTGTGCGTGTGTGTATTTGGGCACGTGCCCGCCTTGAGGAAAGGAGGTTATGAGTTGAGTCTGTGAATGTGTGTGTAGCAGTCTCACAGCTACTTGCCACTAAAAATGTCTTGTGCGGGGCTCCTCCGGAGGACAGGACACGGGTAGATGTTGAAAGCAGTTTATTGAAAGGATGAACAATGCATTGTTTTGCCAGAGCAGGTGGTCGCTAGCTGACATGCAGCGCTCTGTCCTGAGTGTGTGTGTGGTGACGGCTGGTTTAACCTGTGGGCTTGATTGCCCAATGCACCACAGGCGTGCGGCCTCACCCGGCCCCAGAGTCTAATCAATCTGACTCGGGTCAGGCTGCTTAAACCAGACACCGACCACACACACTATAGTGTGTGTGTGTGTGTTAAGGTGAATGTGCATTTTCTGCCATTTGTTTGTCTTCATGGAGAGTGTGTGAGAGGAAGCCCGAGCTTCCCTGTTCAAACAGTTTTTTTTTAAGTCCACATGCGTCGGCACGGGTGGCACTGATGCGAGGTGGGGCGCCCGTTGCGATTCTCTTATCTGACTAATAAGCAAGAGGATGCAGCCTAATCATTACGCCATATAATTACTAGAGAGTAGACCAACGGTTTTAATGATGACTACCCAGCGTGAGCACTATCAGCGCACTGAAACAAAATGGCTCCCGGGTTCGGGCACAACAGGCATGTTTTTCATCAAATAGACTTTTAATTTGGACATGGTCTCTCATTGCTGGTCTTGTATCACTATTTGTGTGTGTGTGTGCATGTGTATGTTTCTAAGCATAAAGTATCTGCTTCTGATGTCCTCGTCTAACACTCTGTCCCTCGCTTTCTCTCTCACACACAAAGCTGTACGGCACAGATCACTTCATTTTGTTTTGCATCTCACTGTCTCAAGGGAACACACTAACTTTGAACTGAGAAACAGTTTTCATCTTGTCTCCTATAGGCTCTGACAAAAAAATACAAAAGTAAACTATCTTTTACCCTACTGGGATTTTATTTTAAGTTAAAGGACATTTACTGTTGCAGGGGACTGGATAATGACAACATACACAAACACACAGTGTCAGTACACGAGAAACAAACTCAGTGTTTTTTTGTCATGTTTTTGTGTTTGGATTGTTGCCTTGTTCCAAATGAAATTAAAGTGCTACAGAGAGCATTTGAGTGTGTGTGCACCTCTGTGTGTGTGTGCATTATATTTGTGTCCACACACTTTTGAATACAGTTCATCATGCAGCTATTCTAATAATCTGTACTTGAACTGGGTTTGGTAGAACCGGTTCCAGATTCAAGCTCCTCTTGAATCACTGATTAATTCTGTTACATTATAACTTCTTATCACTGCGTAGTAACAATGCAACATATTACAAGGGCAGTAGTCATAAAATGAACTCAAACAGTTGTTCAAAACACTATTGGTGTTATTAATAATATATGCATTTAAAGATGCCACAGGCACACTGAATAATTGTCCGGTAGCTACCTCACCAAATATGTTTCACCGCAGAACAATCTGTCGGTTGTTGGCTTTATTTGCAAGGTGTCACCAAGGGTGAACGCTCTCCTTGAGCTCATGTGTGTCAGGTTGCTTGTTGTCTGTCAACATCATGTTGCCTCAAATGTTGCCTCGTTTTTTAAATGACATAAACACACACACTCACACACACTAGACATGACAGGTAGTGTTGAATGATATTTGGTGGAGATTTATGGACACAAGGAAACACGTCCTTGTATGGGCATCGGGTGGGTTAAAGGTAAAGGAAGGTTGAGTTGACACGCTTGCTATTTATTTTGTATATAAGTCCATAAGTCCGTATGGATAAATCTATATGTATTCCAAACCAGTGTTTGATAACTGCCAATCTTGAACACTGACATTTGTTTTTATACAACCACAATGCACATCTGATTGGTTGTCAAATAATTTAAATGATTGACATTTTGAACGGCATTCACTTTGTTATTACAATTTCAGTTATTCTCCTCAACCAGTTGAGCAGAATAAAAGGAACCAAAACAAGCCTCTTATGTCTGTAAGCCAGGTCTCAATCCAACCAAAGTGGTGCTCTTAAGCTTCCTACCCACTAGGCCACTTTTAAAGTCGGGGCCCGACTTCGGCAGCACACACACACGACACAACCGGTCTTGGCGATCAGTCTTGCCTCACCGTCGGGTCGGTGGGCCACACTAGGCGACAGGGAACATGCGGGGGTACACGCACGAAGGCTCTACTATACGATTTTCCGCACCTTCTCTTTCAACAACAACCGTCGCCAATTTGGCGAGTTTTCAGAGAAGTGTTCCAGCGTTTTTCTTTCACCAACCGGTTGTGGTATTTTTTGCATAAAAATAATGTTGAACAGACATTCGTCCTCTTGCCAGAGTTCGACCAGTTCCCTGGTGTCAGAGGATGCAAGGAACAGCTGCATTGGACATAGTTCTTGACACATTTGTAGAACTTGTAGGAATTGTAAAAATGTTAGAAACTTAGAAAGTAGCAGTTGTTGATATAAACAGTGAAGGTGCTCCCAGTTCATTCCCCTTTTCTTCCTCCTGACCTAACTTGACCTCAAACCCCATCGGTTGTTCTTGATTTCAAATCTCATTGGCTGTTGCCAGCGCAATCATCGATGTCAGTCTCAGTGCCCCCCACGCCGCCCGATAATATCAAACCTGTTTGAAAAAACTCTGCCCTCCCGACTCTACGGGGGGCGGCGTAATGGCGTCTCTAGTGTGTCCCCACACTACACGACAATCAGAGCTGACTTCAGCCCCGATCGCTAGTCAGTCGGCCCTGGCTTCTAGTGGCGCGGTGGCCAGCCATAGCGGTGCTGCTAGAACGAGAGGAGCAGAAGAGAGTAGGTGGTAGCTTTTAATTTGAGAAAACAGCATTAGTGGGGGTTGTTTTCTCAAATGTAATTGTAGATTGTGGCAAATCGTGATACCAGGAGAGGAACTAGCAGGAAGAGCCGCAGGACACTGATGGGGCTGCCGCAAATGGTCCATGCAAGGAAAAAGAACCCACTGCCATGTATTCACAGCTCACAATTGAATACTAGAGCAGCATGTATTTTCTTCATATTTACATGTAGTCATTTAGAAGCCGCTTTTATCCAAAGCAATTTACGTACGTGTGAGGCTGAGAGAAATCGAATGCATCTGATCAATATTGGAAAAAAACGTTGAGAACACTGTTAAGCTACTGGGCTAATGTTACGTATAGGTGACCTGCCTATGGGCAACAATGTGATTTGATGCCTCCATTTATAGATACAGGGATGTACTGCAGGCTTTGAAGATTGATTTGATTCTGAAAAAAACCAAAATGATGTTGTTCTGTAAACAAGAATTTCTTGATGTGCTAATGATCCAAAGAGGTGGACGTGAACAAGGCAGCTGTGGAACTACTTGACAATGCAGTGACTGACCCGAGTGCACTCATCAAAGGCAAGTAGGCAACACCACTGTTAGAGGATAAAGAGACGACAAAACTCAGTATCAGTCGAACTCAAACCTATGTCGAACGCTGAAAGCGAACTGAGTTACACGGCTAATATATTCAGCCGTTGCCTTGAGACCTTTGTTTCCCAGTTGCCGTGTACCATCTCACAGCTTCACGATCAACTACTGACCTGTTTCTACTAATACACACACACACAGAAACACAAACACACATGCGTCACACACACACACACATGCACAAGCACCCACAAACACATTCACTCACACACGCACACACACGAAAGTATAGATGCACACACACACACACAGACATGCAGAAATTCACAGACACACACAAACACACACACAACACACACATTCACACCCACACATCGCTGGAAGGGGAAATATGTGCTTGCCGATGGACTGCTGTGTCTGGTGGATAAAGACAAGGATGACCTGTCCTCTGACTTTTCCATATCAGCCGCCTCCCCGCTGGCCTCCGTCAGGGAAAATTATATCAGGTCTAGAAACAGTTCAACACTCTCCAAAACTCCTGTTTCATGGTTGTTTACAATGACAACAGCTGCCAGTGGTGGCTTTGCACTCCTTTGACGACCACTGTCAAGTGTGGTCTGATGAGAGATCAACGTGATTAACAACCACTTGAGGACTCCTCTGGGACAGGAAGGGCACGGCGCCCGGAGGGGGTGGTGGGGTTCAAAAGAATTGGATTTTATAGACCATTGGCGAGTTCAACTGAGAAGATGGCCGAAAGGGTACAGCTGAAGAAAAGATAGTGAATTGTGATCTATACCTGAACTATTTTTCATGTTTGCCGGTGTGGTTAAAAAATAAATATAAATCTAAAAAGTCAGTATAAAAAATACAGCTTTTTTCATGTGCTACCCACGCTTCTTGACACACAAAACATTTATTGAATCATCTTCCATGTTTTTTTTTTTTTACTGGTCAAACGTTTTTGTACATTTCGTAACATTTTATTGTATTCTTTGTAGGTTGGAAATAAGATTTCACACTGTAACACATTTAATATATATATATATATGTGAAAGATAGACTTTCTTAAAATTGGACCTATTCATTTTTAAATAACAATGTGCCATCGGGAGCACAAGATGTGCTATATCGCGTAGCTAATACACGTACCTTGAATAAGCACTGTTGTTTACTTCTGTACGCAATCAAATAATCTTGTTCAGATTCACCTACTCGACCCCTACTTCTCACTCTCTCTATTTATCTCTCTCTACATACATATGTATGTACAGTATGTACTGTATGTTGTGGGGTATCAGGCCACCGTGGCCCCCCCACATTGGCTGGGAGAGACTTCAGAACTGAGGACAGTGACAAAAGCTGGGCGAGGTCATTAATGATCAATCTTGCTCTGCACTGCTGCTGCAGGTTTGGCGATCAGCCTCACCTGCAACCACTCCCTAATCAAGCCTCATCCAACATAAGCAGACAGTCTTGGCCTCAACCACAGAAGAGAGAAGGTTGCACGCCAGTTAACGCAAGCAGAACCCGGGTGGGGTAAGCGGCCAGCGGCCACGCCAAATGCGTGTTGGATGACTGGATCTATTGAGATGATGAGGTTTGTGGCTATCCTGATCTACATGGGGATTGCTGAGCTGCCCTCCGTTGATGACTACTGGGCAATGGAGACCAGGGTCCCTCAAGTTGCAAACCTCATGTCATCTAAGAGGTTCAGGCTGATGAAGAGGCTTGTCCACTTCAACGACAATACTCAGATCCCTGACACCACCGACCGATTCTTCAAGATCCGGCCACTGTTCAGCCACCTGAATACTGCCTTCAGGAGTGAGCCACAGACCCCCAAGCAGTCTGTGGATGAGGTCATGGTTGCCTACAAAGGCAAAACAGCTGGCAACCTGAGGCAATATATAGAGAACAAGCCGGACAAATGGGAATTCAAGTTGTTTGCCAGGGCTTCTGAGGATGGCTTCATTCACGGCATGGTGCTATATGACGCTCGAGGCCCACGGTGTCCCCCTGACGCCTGAACAAAAAGCCATGGGTTCCACCAGCCAAATTGTCTCTGTCCTGGCCAGCACCATGTCCTCCTCCACCAGCATTATTACGTTTCACAAGTAATAATTGTGGTTTAATTTGATGTACTTTGTTTAAGTTGAAGAGTGTTTTATTGTACTGTTATGCTTTGTTTTTCTTTTTTGCTGTTACCGAATACTTTTATCCTTCTATGCTTTATTTGTACTTTTATGCTGTTTTGTAAAGCACATTGAATTGCCTCTGTGTATGAAATGTGCTATATAAATAAACGTACCTTACCTTACCTTACTACTTATCTAGCCATAGCCATCTTTGCGGACAACTTCTTCACCAGCATGGAGATTGTGCGGTACCTCAAGGACAAGAACTACAGGTACACGGGGACAGCCAGGGACAATAGAATAGGCAAGCCTCCACTCAAGTCCATCAAGGAGATGGAGAAGAAGGCTGTCCCTCGTGGTACGTGCGACTACGTCACCAGTGACGATGGGATCCTGGCCCTCAGGTGGAAGACGATGGGATCCTGGCCCTCAGGTGGAAGAACAACAAGATTGTCACTCTGCTGTCAACAGACACGGGGATGGAGCCTATGTCCTCAGTCCACCGGTACTGCAGTGACACCAAAAGGAAGGAGGACGTTAGTTGCCCTGCTGTCATCAAAAGCTACAATGCCAACATGGGGGGCATCGACAAGAGCGACATGCTGGTCCACCTCTAACGTACCCCCATGAGATCCAAGAGGTGGTACATGCATATGATTGCATATGCAATTGATGTCAGCCTCACAAATGCCTGGATCATCTGCAAGCGGGACTGCAGTGGACTGCTCTTGCTGTGGATGCCCTGTCACTGCAGAACTTCAGGATCCAGGTGGTCAGGGGTGCCAGCAGCCAGAAGCCAGTCACATCTCGCCCCCTAAGGAGCTCAAGCTCAACATCTCTAGGCAGCCCCAGCACCTCTGCTGATGTCCCCAAGCCAGTCCGAGGATACCACAGCCACACCCCAGATTATTCAGTGCGGTTTGACCAGTCCATGTTCCAAGCCCCTGTCTACACCACACCTGCAAATACTGCAGCAGGAAGGGGAACATCTTGAGGTCAAACATGGTCTGCAGGATCTGCAAGGTCCACCTGTGCCTCAATGCTCAGCGCAAATGTTTCATAAAGTTCCATGAACGAGTTGCCTGTGTCTATGTGACTGGACTGGACTAAGTTTGATAAGTTGATAAGTGTTATCTATGACAAGTGCCAGTATCAGTATTGTTCCACAATTCAAGTTCCTCAAGTCATGTTAGGCTAGGGCTAGTTTTCGGTCTCAAAGATACACTCCAATGACAAATTGTGCCGCTGCCTCATTGTAAGATGTCTCATGGTTTTTGAGGCAGACACAATAAAATGTGAAAAAGTATGTGTAAATTATTGTTTCTTCACGTTTATATATGTTTTTTCTCATATTTTTATATATACACTCTTTGGAAAAAAAATGACCCTAGACCGGCAGGGAACCACATGTGGTAACTTCATTTACCTTGATTTGCAACATAAAAATGAAAACGTGAAAAAGTCACAAATGTCAAAAAGTCTTGTAATAACACTCCAATGACACTCAACACAATTAAAACTATAGAACTACTCTATAGAACCACACATTTCTACGTTGCTTGTGTAATGGGTTGAGTCCTCTACCCTAAGTTTAGCAGCTTATTTAAAAGGAGCCGGGTGCAGGCAGAGGCAGGCTCGCCTCGCTTTGTCTCGACCCCATTGGAGGTTGTAATTTTAGGTGAGTAATATTGTGTTCTTTTGCCCTATTAGGAGGAGCTCTGTTGCCACTGCTGTTTTTGTCCTTTAGTTAGTTTTGGTGACCTTTTATTTATTTGATTAGACCTTTAATTGGTTTTGTTAAACCAACTGTGGCTAGGTATTAAAGGGTTTTGATATTGCTGAGTTTCTTGCCAGCTAACAGGACGGGTGGGTTGCTATATCCCTGCAGGTGGTTGGTCACAGGGTGGAGGCCTTCCCTGGGGTTTTCATAGTGCATGTTATCTTTGCTGTGCCCTCCTAATCCCTGCATGCTTCTATTATATCTAGTGTGAGCAGTTGTGCATGATAATTTGCAAGTATGCTAAACTGTGTGTTCTTTTCTGTCTTGTAGTGTGAGCACAGCTGCGTGTGTTCCTCACCTAGCCTTCTGGTGGTGGTCCTCCCCCCTCACTCCCCTCCTCCTGTGGACTTCCTTGGCACCCTCCCCCCTGTACTGGTAGTGTACTCGGTGTAGGGATACTTTTAAAACTTGAAATATATATTTTTGTAATAAAGATCAAACTTTGCCTCTATTTTAGGCTTGGCTAAATGATTACTATTTTTGTGAATTTACTGAATAAATCATATCCTGTTTTGAAACTTGGAAACTCACATCTCTGCCCCCCTCTCTTTATCAAAATAACTTGTGTAATCTGTTGGGTATTCTGTGGGTGAAATTCCCAGAGTGGCGTTGTCTGGCTCTGGTAGTCTAGGGCTCATATATGCCCCGGTCACAATCGCAATTACCATTAAACTTTGTGAAAAGGCCAAAAATAATTACCCATTTGCATCAAACCGCTTTAAAAAAACTCTGCCCTCCCGACTCTACAGAGGGCGGCGAAATGGCGTGTCCCACCATGACCCACATATTGATATTTATGAGCATTTACACAAACATACACATGATATCATCACATCTGAGCTCAATAATATAAGACCTTATAAGATGAGATAACATGCACTGCTTAATGTACACAACACAGCTGAATCTCCATGGCTTCCATTAATAAGAATACTAATGACTAGAAGATAGTGATTAAGAGGGTAAACACTGTATTGTCCAGTCCAGCACCATTTTTAATGTTATCCATGGGCAATATATTTTGTTCAAAGATTTTTTTAAATATTGTTATTATAGTATTTTACTCTTTGCAGTTTTTGTTTAATCCATTTTCCATTGTCTGTTTTGCTGCTTCATGACCTGTCTATTGGTTTCTAAATGAACAACTGTCTGTAGACTATTTCACACGTTCCCGAGTTTTGCATTCATTCATGATGTTCCCTCTGTGAAGTATTGCTGTGTAAGATGATACACTGTTGCTGTGCGCTTCTTGCCGTATAAAAGGTGAGCGCGCAAAGTTTAAACCGCAACAAACTGATTTTCTTTCCTCGTAAAATGACTTTGGAGTCAAACCAGAATGTAGACTTGTAGACTTAAGATGAATATGTAACCCAGATAATATAGTGGATTACATTTGGGTTATATAGTGAATTACATATAAAAAGACAAACTAAAATGACTATGGCTTAGTAATTTTGCCTAAACATAGGATGTCTAATACCCAGTTAATAGTGGAGTAAAATGATGTTAGTTCTGGCCAATCAGCAGTGAATTAAGTGATAGTGAATTAAGTAAGAATTCGAAGGAAAAGAGGAATACAGCTGAAACAGATTTCACTGAAGACAACTTGGTAGCTAATTAGAGTAAGCATAAGTGAGTTAGTTTAACTTAATCGCTAGTTTCAAGTGCTTGGAACTTTCTAGAACTCTCTCCGGTTGTAAACGGAGGCGAGTGACTTAGACGGCGAGCCTTTCCACCTGGATCTAGAGAGGGACAGTATCCCAGGATATTCCCGTGATCCCTGGACAGGTTAATACACTCTGCGGTATGGTAGACCCAACCTCTCCAAACACCCCACACACACTGACTCTATGGACTTCCCCTTTCTTTCCCTGGACTGAAGAAGGGGCTGAGTGTGGTAGGATGGTGGTGGTGTTTGTATGTTGTGTTTTGTTTTGTTTTTGAATTGAATATTGAATTGAATATTGAAACTGGATCAGACCTTGAACTGGATGTTGGTGATAACTGAGAGTTCAGGTTAGCAGGGTGCACCCGAGGTAGAACATAGCCTAGATATTTACAGTGAACTTTATACGAGGCAATTTCAATTTTGAGAACAATATTTGTTTATATATTGTTATTGTGAGCTCAACATATTTGCTTATATACTGTCATTGTGTTTGGTACCAAATTGTTATTTCCAATTCTTTCTTTAAATAAGAGCAGGCATACTTTTACATCTAACCTATTGTGTCTGAGTCTCATTTAAGCATTCCGCTCTGCTCCAGAACCAACTGGTCCATCTTATATTGCTGAGCTTTATATTACTTTATAGTCTATAGGTGTTACAAACACCTAAAGTCTGATGGCAGACCAGCCATCTGGGTGAACGGGGCGTTTCATATTCTTCCGCGTCATATTTGTTTCACAAATATGTTTGCAGCACCCAACAATAAAACACCAGTAAACCAACATGACGTGGTTTAAACAAATGAAAGTATTTGTCTGCACTCCCTCTGTGCTTGGATGGGTACTGTCAGATTGCTCTTCTCTTAAGTGGTCAGCGTACATGTGGAAAAGAAGTTGGGAAGAAAATGACGTGATTGCGCAGAAAACGATCCACGAATACCTCAACCAAGTTCTTTTTCGGCACTTGTTGCACACCTCCGAGATTTTGTAACTTGCCGAAATCTCCACGGATGACGCAATGGCAAAAACAGCACGGCAGACGTGATTTATTTAGGGTGGTTTCACATTAGGGACCCGGGACCTTTCCTGGGGACGCTTGTCCCCACTCTGACCCCAAGGACGGTTCGTTTGATTAGTGTGAACGTTGCGTTGAGTCCCCGGGCACGGAGCGGCAAACCATTCCCAAGTCCACTTGAAAATGTGGTCTCAGGAACGCTTCAACTGCGCCCGGGGACGGAACGCATCAAATGTGAACACTACCGTTCCAAACCACAGAAGTGGACTGCTGTTTCCAATGCGACGTCATAACTATTCGACCGTCGCCCCGCTCATTCAACACATAACGATGACAATGGCCGTGAAAGGATCACTCTTTTTCTCTCTTTCACTCTTTTCTACACTGCTTTTTCTACAAACAAATGTTGTGCAAGTATACTCTTCTTGTTGATTGGCGGATCACAAACCAACCAGGTGCATACCGCCATCTACCGAATGGGAGTGATATGCAAGTGTTTCCCGGGAAGGGATCGACATTACCGTAATGTGAAAGCAGACCAGCGGGGGAGGGGGGAGGGGGGGCTGTCGTCCCCGGGAACGGAACGAAAGCAATCATTCCTAATGTGCAACCGCCCTTAGATTCTGGTTTGCCCTTTTCCACGGAGACCCCACTGGTCTTAATTAATGGAACGTTCAATGACCAAACCGAGTATGAAACAAGTTCGTCTGCAAATAACTTATTTGTCTCGGCCAGCTGAAAAAAAACCCACTTCTTTTTTTTCATGCTACCCATTTTACGCGCTGATCAAAGTGGGAGGATGGTGGCTGGTGTTGGTGTGCGGCTCGCTGGCCTTTGCGTGCTTCGTTAGACTGCACCAAAGCGTCCTCCTCCCTGCTACAATGTGTTCTCAGTGTCATCTCGGCGACAGTCAAACTAATGTAATTTCAAGCTCTGCCTGCCAGACCTGATGTTGTGTCCACAAGACGTATGGCTCTGAATATCACCATTACACACAGCAACCGCGGCACATCAAGTGGAAGTCGGCATTAACCTATGAGCGACCAACTTGTTACAAAAGCGAGTGAAGAGAATGGAAGGAGAGGAGAAGGGAGAGATTCCAATGTTATTTAGATGTTTTCATCCTCTCTTCTTGTCTTCATACTTCCCCTGTTTTCCTCCACTGCCCATT
>OMKN01080464.1:6457-20270 GCA_900302345.1 Melanonus zugmayeri
CACACACACAAAAAACGTCCATAAGCAAATCATAACAACAAAATGCAAATGAGCGAGCGTTGCTGTGGGCTACAGGTCCTGTCAGACATAGAAGGGGTCGGTCATGCTTCCTCTCCTTCGTCACTGAGGCGTGACGGCACCGGCAAGATGGTATAAAGAGGAACGGGACGGCGCCCTCACGTTACCCTGACAACACCAACAACAAGTGCAGCCACGTTTCTCAGCTTCGTCTTTCACACTTCCGGGAAACCCCCTGGTAACCACGGTAACCCGTGTGTAGCGTCACAACGTTGTGAACTGTGGGTAATACCCTCGGGCTAAGTCTGCATCGATGCAGAGTTATGGAAAGTCTGCATAAAGGGCTCGAAAATGGCCGCCGAGAGCCCTCGTGCACGAGACGAGTTCACAGTGGGACACTAAGCCCTCGCGCATCTGGCGGAGACGCCCCTCAAAGTCTATGAGTCTGTGAGTGCAGACGTTGAGATTGGGCCATTTTCTGCATTTGTTGAGATGTTGTGCCGGTCTGACCTGACCTGTAGACAGTAGCCTGCCTACCAATGAAAAGATCAAAGCCAGCGGGAGAGCAGTTTAGGAAGAAAAAGAAAGACGAGGAAGAAAGGAGACAAAAGTACAGAGGTATTTTTTAGTCTCCTTTATGGTTCACCTTTTTTGCACACCTGCTGTTGCACTTTTATTTTGTGTCATGTTTATAGTCAAATTAAAAAAGTGTTATTTCCCCTGTTGGAGATCTCGCCTATAGGGGCCCAGAATGGCCAGAAAGGGCCTGGGTTTTAGTGAAGCCAGGAGAGATGGTTACGATGGTTTGAGCACCCAGACAGGTATTGCCCTTTAACTCTCTCTGATGACTTCTTCTCTTCCATTTATACTTCAGTCACCTCGTTAGGGGACCAGCGTTCACCTGAGCTGCCCAGGTGTTATACATGAGGTCTGATTGGTTCCCAATCTCAACACCTTTATTTGTCTCCTAGGAACGAAGCGGGACACAACAGTCCATATTTTACAGATAGCAAGCAGCGGCTTATTGGGAGGGGCCTGTGGAAAAAAGTTGGCACTTTGGCATTTTGTCTGTGAAAACACACAATTTTCAATGACGTAGGTATATTGGGGCTATCAGTGTGCGGTCATTGTGGATACATGGTTAAGAGTGAAACTTGGGTTCTTTTATAGAACTAGATGTTTTTTTTGGCGTGAGAATAGGAAGCTTTTACTTTCCTATCAGTACTAGACTATGGTGACATTATCTATATGCACGCTTCCTCTACCACCTTGAAACAGCTTGACACTCATTATCACTCGTTATCGTACTCGTTATCACACCTTTTATTACCGGTGATCATTTTAGAACGTGTCATTGTAACCTGCATCAGGCAGTCCTAGCCGCTAGGAGAATGCAACACTTGCTCCTATATGTTTACAAGGCAATTTTAGAAAAACTCCCCGGGATGTCTACCCGACATCCCGCATCACATGGCGTTCCAGTCATCACCAGACAAGGTCTCGGGACTGGTTAGTTCTTCAGGTTCCTCAAGTCAAAACAGAGCTAGGAAAAACTGCTTTTAGTTATTGTGCTCCTAAAGCATGGAATGGAATAAATGAACTTGGAGTCGAGGTCTGTGCATGCTCAAAATAATGTGCCATAACGCTACTGATGTATATATTTGTATTTTTATGATTATGACTATCGTTTCATAATTTGTACTTACTGTATCTGTACCTATTGTGTTTTATAGTTTTTATGATTGTATTGTTTTAATTGCATTTTACTGTACGAGTTGTTTTGTAACCAGGGTACCATCACAAATGAGACATTGGTCTCAATGGGTTCCCCTGGATAAATAAAGGTTAAATACAAATTAAAAATGGTATCCCCATGGTCACCTCATTTGTGAGTCATAGGGTGTGGCTATCAAAGGGGGGAGGGGTCTACTGTTCATTCCGTGGGTTACACAAGGTCTATCTGATCTTTACAACTTTATTCCCTCTCACAGGCAAAATAACATTGTAAATAAAATACATTGTTGCCTTTTCCTTGTTTCAGTGGGGATGCGGAAATATTGGTAAATACTTGGCGAATATAATCAAGTGAGTTTCCTACCTCAACTTGTTTATAGTGAACTGCACAACACAACCAGATACAGGAGATATAAACTGTAATTGAACATTTCGACCAGAGAGCTCTGTTTACCTTTAAACATCACATTATTTTATCTATTGCAATATTTGACTTGAACGTAGATTTGTATTTTTTTCGTTAACACTATCTTAGGCATTTTCCCCACTGTGCTCACCTTGACAACACTATCAGGAGATTAAAACGAGCGCGGTCTCATATTGCTGATAAACCAGAAGGAAGACTAGTACATAAACAAATGGAGAGGATCACCGTCTATGTAAGGATTGCTTATCAGTCACTGCTTAGCTCAGGGAAGGTGGTATACACGCAAAGTACAAATACATAAAACTCAATAGATAAGAGCAAGAGAGGGCAGAACAGAGAAGGCAGTGATGTGGACCGTAAAGTGTGTGTGTGTGTGTTCTCACCGTTAATGATACTGAAGTACAAGTTATGAGTTATGATCCAATAACTACATTACAGCTGCCATGATATGTATAGTCAAACGTTCCTCGCACACACACCATGCCAGCGCCCACTCTCACACACACCTGTATGCACTCTAATGTCATGAGGTCACCCGGGCAGGCTAGGGTGGGGCAGTGCAATATTACTGAAAAAACAGGCAAAAATAGAAGGTTAAAAAGAAGAGGAAGTTTTATTCTCCAGTAAGCAGGTTATCAACCATCAACAGAATCAAAAGTGAAATAAAGAAAAACAAAAGTAAATTAAAGTTAGAATAAAGTTTGTGTGAAGTCGCCAAGATGGACAAATTTACACACAAAGCCACTATTACTGTGTCAATATAATTTTGATACAGCTCTTCCTCGGCTGAATCGAAGTCTTCGAAGTCTCCAGCCCCATCATCTTCATTGCTTGACTCCCAATTGAATATAGCAGCTCAAATGTTGGAGGATGGATGTGTCCTTGGGCTAAGATAGCCAAACCAATCCTCATCGTCTAACTTTACTGTGACTGAAAACAAGCCATTCTCTTTGATCTGAGATCGGTTCGAAAAAGGGCCGTCTTCTCTCCACAGGTGAAATGTGCTCAGCCTCAGAGGTGGTTCAAGGGTCAGTGGACACCAATCCAATTCCTCCCTGGGTGTCCAAAAGAGTACTGACCACTTCAAACTTCTGTGCCCCCCTCATCCTCATGGACAGTAGAGAGGTCACGGAAACCACCGAAACAACCACTCTAAACATGAAACCACCCTGGGTCTGTTCATGGTCAAGACACTGTCATACATTTTGAGGGGCTTCGGGTCTACCTTTTGGAGCATGATCTTGTTAGCTCCATCAGTTAGCTGAGCGATCCAGGCATGCCAGTTGGTTGTGGACAGGGACAGGTTCATAAGGACTTTAGCTGCCCACTTGATGAAATCCAGAAGCACAACATGGCGCAGTAGTCCAACTGGAAAACAAGCATCTGACTCCCTGTCCATGTCCTTTTGGTTCTCAGCGTGCTTCAGCTTCGCAAGCATCTTGCAGGAGATCCGCACTTCTTCTGCATGCTCAGCCGACAGACAAAGTGCCCATGTAACAATTCCATTGTTACTTATGTACAGTCATGCTGTGAATCATGACCCCTGTCTCCAACCAGACTTTAACCGCACTAAGTGCCTTGGCGGACAACTCACTGTTCTCTGACCCGTGTGACTCTCCTTGACAGACTTGATCCTCATTTTGTGAATCATTGCAGCAATCCTGCTCATGACAGGTGGAGGAACCTCTTTGACTGCAAGAGACAGGTCTGGCAGCTGCAGTGGACACCTTTGGTTGTCTCAGATTGTTACTGCCAAGTCCTGAAACTCCCTTGCGACTCTCGGGTCCTGGAGGCACAACCATCATAAATCAGCTTGAGATGTGTCATATCATTATCATTGTTGTCAAAACTGTCCAAATGTGCCAAGCACTGATTCTTAAGGAAGGCAAACATGTTAGCCGAAAACTCCAAAAAAATCCTCAACATAAAATGTCAGCTTTCCCCCTTTTACCAACATCTTCTTCCACTTCGTCGGAAGAAGACCATTCGTCGACATTAAGGTACTTTCCAGAACGTATGGTCTCTTCAAAGTCAATTTGCCCAGCTCCTTCCAGCCGCATACTCTCGGCCCCTCTTCCTCTGTTCTGCCTTTCCTCACGTTTTCAAGTCCTGCTTCAATTAGGCGGCTTAAGCACCTACACCCAAGTGTTGAGGCATCCTGGGAGATGTAATGTGTGCAACAGCGGCCGTTTCGTGATGTGGCAGCCGATCCTCACGCATACATATTTATGCTAGCACACGTCTTCCACATGTGCCAGGGTGATTGACAGCCCTGCGGGTGCTGTAACAGCCATCTGTATAGAGGAGCACACCTGTACAGTGGAGACACATTCACACTACATCCATGTCGTACCCTTAAAGCAGTGGTTCTCAAACCTTTTCTGTCATACCCCCCTTTGTTGGAAAAAAAAATGCCATGCCCCCCCACCCAACAAAATGGCGACAAAATGGGCCGACAAAAGTTTAACTTTATTGAAATAACATCAAGATCATGAACATTCCTTTCAGTAATAGTAATTTCTATTAAAAAAAAAGGTACTTCCACTTCTTTATAAAAACTTTATAAAAACATTTGAAAAATGTAGAAAAATGAAATAACATTTGCAATCACTTTGCTAGAACCATAAAAATAAAGTTCCATCTGTGCCAAAAAAAAGAACAAAGTCTCATCAAGCATAGTTCCACCATATTTAAAGCTGAGGGGAGTACGAGCTCCTCTGCTATCGTGTGTGGTTTCTTGCACTGGGCATTTCTGTATGCTGCCATTAGTGCTTTGTTGTTCATTGATGCAGCTTTTACAAAGCGCTGTTCCTGCTGACGGTATTCATCAAACGTTCTCTGAAAGAAAGCGAGTGGCTTATTGACGTGACTGGGGTGCAATGTCTCCAAGTGTCTTCTTCATTTGTTGGGCCTCATACTGTCAGCAAGAGTTTTCAGACATATAATACTCACCAGTCTCTCCTCACCTCCCACCACATTCACTGTAAATCCAAGAGCAAGATAGACTTGGTCATATTTCCTTGACGTGTTTTTTGGTTGATTACCATCACTTGTCTTGTTTGTCTCTGAAGCATCGCCTGTTTTTCTTTTCATCCCTGTCAAATATCTCTCCATTCTGTAAAACTACTCACTCTGTCAACTCTACTCTAAGTGACACTTTGTTTATTGTTCCGCTGTGAAAAAGATTCCGACGTCAAAACATTATTTCCGTGCTACATTTCCCCCCGGCCACGCGCTGGCATGCCTCCACGCCCCCAAGGGGGGGGCGCCACACACTTTGAGAGACACTGCCTTAAAGGGCCTAAATCTAAATCAATCTAATTTAAATCTAATTAAAGGACCCAATGTGACTCAGATGCAGACCTGTGCTTTCACCTTCAGACCAGCAGGGGCCTCAAAGTTGAAAAAAGGGCGTCATGTGGAACGACATTTAAAAATGGCATTTACAGCAGGGCCGTGCAGAGACCTTTAGAGGGGCAGGTGTTCAAATACCGGTAGTGAGGATTCTGTTTGTTGGGGGGTGGGGGCGGGGGTAGCGTCAAACAGCTTGAATGTTCGTTGGTGTAAAGTTAGTGAGTGGTGCAGCCAAAAATGCAATACGGCTGCCGCCACTACTGGGCTTCACCAAAAAAAAATCCATAAAATATAAAATACACCTTGACAAAAGGCACTTTGGACATCAAGGGGCAAAGGGGCAGGAAAGGGGCACCCTCAGCCCCCTCCTCTGCACATGCCTGAGCATTAGCGTTTCAATGTACTAGAACATGTAGCGCTAGGAACACCAGTAGCATTCAAGGTATGTTCCTTAAGGGGTCTTCTCATGTCGCGCTAGGAACACTAGTAGCATTCAGAGTGTGTTCCTTAAGGGGTCTTCTGATCAGTTGAGAAATACTTTGTGCTGCCATTCATTTCCTTTGGGGCAAGCATCGCCAATACCCATTCGGCGCCTTTCAAAGCGCATCCAATCAAATGACAGTCAGCGTCTCCGAGTCCACCAAACTATTCAATATATATTCAAAGTCATGTCACAACCTCGGAAAAATGATATTGTCAGCAATCAGACAGGTCTTATGAGGTTTGATTGTTGATTCATTAATTAGATTTCATATTCAGTTCATTAACAGCAAAGAACTACGACAAGCAATATCCTATTTGATCCAAACGTTTTAAACAAAATTTGAATAAATATATTTAAAATGTTGATTAACAGGATAGTGTTTTGTTTTTGAATCCAACAGTTGTGTCAGAATATTCAACAATTTTTATTATGGGAAGAGCACCTTAAGGTCACTCCAACATTATAATGTTGTTAATGTTTGGGCAAACTCGTTTGCGACTTGTTGATTGGTAGCCTTACCAAAACATGGCCTTCCCAGCTGGTGGTGTCTACGTTACTTATGATTACTCAACAGATTGGAATTAGCACTTTTGGGTGCAATATTTTCTAGTCTGCAGTTTTTATTTGCATGCTGCTGGTCATAACGAGCCACCGGTCCGCTCTGATTGTACCAAATAAAATCACCAGACACCAAGCTTGGACGACTTAGAAATTGAGCATATATTGATAGTGCGTGTATTATATACAGACAGACAGACAGTGGCTCAGGAGCTAGAGCGGGTTGTCTGGCAACCGAAAGGTTGCTGGTTCCATCCCCGGCTCCTCCTAGCCAAGTGTCGATGTGTCCCTGAGCAAGACACTTAACCCTAACTGCTCCTGACGAGCTGGGTGTCACCTTGCATGGTTGACACCACCGTCGGTGTATGAATGTGTGTATGAATGGGTGAATGTGAGGCACTAATTGTAAAAGTGCTTTGAGTGGCCACTGGTTCGAAAAGTGCTATATAAATACAGTCCATTTACCATTTAGAGAGAGAGAAGACATTTAAATGCTAAAAAAGCAGCCCGAGGTACAGCAGATGGAGGCTGTAATACAGCATGTTCTGGCTGTCCAACATGAGTGCACATACTGTATGTCTCATCAGTTTTCAAAAAACCTCTAAGAGCAGCATACTAGGCTGGATAGCAACATACTGTATCTACCAAGGCCTACTTTGAACACAGCTTCAACCTAAGCTTCAAAGGAGAGGTTAATGATTATGGGTTGTATATTAATGCTGTTTTGATAGGCTATAGAGTGATTCAACGCTGCACGGATCATCTGCAAACTTATGCATGGCAGTGATGGATGGGGCATATCGCAGGAGCTGCAATATTTTGATAAGAGTCAAATGTGTAAATGTGAATTTATATGTGTATATTTAAATGCGGCCTAGACATTTTTATGTTTGTTTGGTACAGACCCCAACAAATGTCACATCATGATTTTAATAGCTTTTTCAGCGAAAATGTGAATCATATCGCAAACATCTGTCAAGAACATGAATGTTTGATGATACGTGAGTGGTTCTGTGCAAAGGATAGAGCAGCCTTCCCTATTCCGAATACCTTCTTCAACCTACAGGTGAAGAAGAACTCAAGGGGTAAAGGAGGGAGGCTATGCAGAGTCCAGGTGAACAAGTGAGTCTTGAGTCTCTTGCTGAAGCTGGTGAGCGACTCTGCTAGAATTCAAATGAGCACATTTGCTAGAATTCAAATGAGTACATTTGAATTCTAGCAAAACAAATGAAATGAAATCTCCAGAGGATGCTGCTTGTTTGAGTGTGTACATGTGTTTGAGCAGAATTAGAAAAGCTTAAAAATAGGTTTTAAGGGTTGCAGTCCTTACAAGCATGCGGTAAAAGTGACAACACTGTGTGTGTGTGTGTGTGTGTGCATATCAATTTATGTATGTGTCCATGTCCATGTACAGGTATGCTAAAGTGTAAAAACAGGGCAAATTATGTTTAACGACATACTTACGATATCGACAATACTTATGTAACAGCTCCCCATGGAGCTGGTGTTTGTGTTTTGGAGAGAATAAGCTGTATATAAATTACTAATTAAAAACATTGTATTTTACCTAAGGGGACAGATAAAGAAAGCAACAGAAGCAGAAAGAATTGGGGGGGAAAAAAACAATAAATAAAAACAAGGACAGCAGTGTGCTAGCAGAACCCAGGTTGTACTGTTGTGGTGTGGAGGAGGGATGTAGGTGATTAAAGAGCAGGGGAGGCCCTGCGGACACGGAACGGTAGAAGGAAAAAACCATAAATATTGAGTGAGTGGTAAATAACTTTACTGTGGATTTAAGTAAAGAATGGGAGTGGAAAAAACCTGGATCTAGTCTGAACTGTGTCCTCATGTTTGAACCACGGTCTCTGGAAGACTCTTTAGGTGTCTGCTGCTGCTGCTCCTCCTCTGCCAACGCATGCACACACACACACACACACACACACACACACAGTGTTATCATTCATCTCGTCCTCTACTTCTCTGACCCTTCTCCTCGGTAGTCGAATGGGATGCAGCTCTCCTAGGGGAGCCGAGGTCACCGACCAATGAGGTCACAGATCACCTCCAATAACGGACCAATTACACGGAGGATCGGGGAGGAAGGAGGAGGCGGGCATGATAAATATTTAACAGTGTCTACTTGGTCTTGACTAAAAAATGGATATTCAAAGAGAAGTGTGCTTGGAGAGAGAATGGTACCTCTTCATACAATAATGCCCAAATGACTTCTTTTTATTTATTTATAGTTCTTATTATTCATACAATTGATGCTCTGCATGGAAATAAAAGAAAAGGACTTATTATTCCTATTTTTTCATAAGATATTTGCACAACCAATTAGCAACA
Source organism: Melanonus zugmayeri (assembly GCA_900302345.1). Lineage (NCBI taxonomy): Eukaryota > Metazoa > Chordata > Actinopteri > Gadiformes > Melanonidae > Melanonus > Melanonus zugmayeri. The sequence continues at coordinate 15,379 of OMKN01080464.1, forward strand.
CAACTATCCTCTTCATAGCGCTATAGGGTTTGTTGTTTTATCTGGAAACTTGGTAGTGCTATAAAGTCTCAAATTAATTTAGCTGTGTTCACTGGATTGTTAGATACAATATTTAAAGCACAAGTCTTACATTTCAATAAGCTACATCATATTCATCATATTTGTATGTCTAGCGAGTTCGCATTTACATCACTTGTGTTGTGAGATAAGTGACGTCTTGGGAGCTGTGCGTCTGGTCTGATTCAGTGTGTGGGGCTACGCAATGCGTCTTTACTGGGGAGTCCACTAGAATGTGTAAGTGTTGTAACCTCATGCGTGTGGTACCTGGATGATGGACCGACACAGCGAGCTCGATACCATCTGAGTCCCTCCCCATCTATCTTCAGTCGCACCTCTTCCGAGAACATCTCTGAATTGTGCACTTGTGTTGAATTTAGAAGAAAGGATATAATACTTTGACACGCTTACGATCTCCTGTTATGCACGTGGCTCCCCCTAATAAAAAAACATCCCTGTACAGAGACTTTCTTTCCTAGCACTAACATACATGTTCCACACTAATGGACTCATGACTTCCTACTGATCATCTGTCCCTCGCTAGCTCTAATCAACTCCCTTTATAAAGCCCTCCGGTTCAGACCCTTTTCTGAACCTGAGCTAACAAGTGCTCAGAAACTTGTTCCATTGACATCTTTGGGAATTTGCTCTATGGACATCCTTACTGTACAGACAGGGATATGTTTCACTTTCTTCTGACAAATGCACTTACTGCAAGTTGCTTTGGATAAAAGCGTCTGCTAAATGCCTTAAATGTAACATTGGGTTGGTGGGTAGCTGTTGCATTTGTGTGTCAGAGCACCAGCAATGGTCAGCAAAGTTATCTTCACTAGTTTAGTCTACCGCGCCCTGGTGCATAAAAAGAGCAGACCCTTAGTGTTACGACGGGGTTCAGGCAGGGCAGCAGGAACACAAGAGACCCAAATGCAGACGGTCGAGGCAGGCAGGAACAGTTCAATCATTTAATTAATGAAAAACAAAAGCTCACAGGCATGGGGATCCAGGAAACTGGATCCAATGAAGTTCACAACGACAAAGCACATGACACGTCCATGACAAATACAACGATCGGACAAAGGAAGTGAACTAGAATATATGAGGGAATGAGGTGCAGGTGGGGAGAGGAACGAGGACACTCGGGTGAGGGGAATGAAGTGATTGCAGGGCAAGATCTGGAACGCGAGTAGAACAGTCTGAGGGCATCTGGTGGACTGGTGGAAAATGGCAACAAAACTCAACACACACACACAGGTGCGTAGGCATGACAATTAGTGTGTGTTAATGTGCAACACCTGTTTGTCCTACTACTATGAAAAGGCTATTGTTTTCACCGTCCCGATGGCTAGCTCACTGATCACGGTTCAGTCCGTGTTTGATTCATGTTTCGTACCCGTGCCTCGTCTGTAAATGCATGACTAACATGCTACCCACATAGGCAATAACCCTTGTAGCGACCCCTATGCTACGTCACGGCCTCTCTTTCAACCCACTCTCCTGTCCATAAAGGCCCAGAAAATATATACTGTATGTATATAAAAAAAGAACAATTAACTTTCCATGCACCTGTAGCCTGCCTACAGCGTGTCATTACAATTGTCTATTCAATGGCTTCAGTTTGACAAGAAAATTGGAATTAGATGGAGATTAGTGTGCAACACTGCATGCATGATGAATCATAGTTTTTATGTCTCTTCAGTGTGGAAATGACATTTGATCATGCACATCTTGCTCATACGATGTTGATTGGTATATTTTTCTTTCTCAAACAAACTGACATCTTTTAACCTTACCCGATTTGAACAGCGTTTGTATTTTTAGTACTTGCATCACTATTTTTATATAACTGAGCTACGAAGGCAGTACACTTGCTAATTAATTTCTCTTTTCAGATGTTTCACCATCATTTAGAAGGTTTGATTTTATCCTGGATTATTTTCTCTGCATACGGTGACAACGTGAGTGAGACCTCTCCTTGTTATTCACCACTTGTCCCTTATGTTTCTTTATACAATACACCAATAAGTTAAAGAAGACACACAGCCATTAGTTACCTTTATTTATGTTGCAGGATAAAACATTATTTAATTGTGATTTGGTCATACTTACTGTTTGTTCTTCTGTTCAGACCCTCCATGCAGAACCAACTGTTTGGGGAGGGCCTTGCCCACTATTTCCTCCTTATTTATGGGGTTAGTGATGTCATCATGACATCACTGGGTTAAACCATGTGGAAGGGGTTTCTTGTGTGTAAAAAAGGGTTTCTTGGTTGTCTGTGGGCAGTTAAAGTAATGTATAGTTTACTTACCTTGTGGGCAGTCATTTAGTTTGTTAAATGAGCTGGTGAGTGAGAGTAAGAGGGATCAAGTACAGTATTTCCTTGTAGGAAGGTTAGTGGGTAGGATGACCTTCACTATCATGGGTCAGGCTGATTGAGCCTAAGCGCTCCCACTATAAAAGCAGTTGGGTTTTGGCTGTTGAGGAGGCTGGCCGTGAACCAGAGCACAGGCTGTCTGAGGGCTTTTTGTTGGTTAATTCTGAGGTAATTTCATTGAGGTTTTTTTTGTGTTTTGTCAGTTTATCTCATTTACATGTGTAATGGGATACACCACTGTAAATAAATCATCACGTGGTTAACGCAAGATGACTCGAGTCCGCCTTCCTACCACCTTCCTTGACGTTTGAGCTAGTCTATTCCACACATACATTTACTGCTTCCTGTCTCTTTAACACCATCTCATCTTTTGCATTTTCTTCACCATTACTGAAACATTCGTGTTGATTTTTTGGGGCATAGCTTACGTTGTTGTGTTGCTATGCTGTTGGATTTGTTTGTTGAATTAGAAACTGATGGCGGCTCCTTTTCATTTAGCCCACATCCCTCTGATGTCTTTGTTCGACGGCCCTTTGTTCGCCGCTTCCTCCCTTCCCTTTGTAGAACAAAATAAGTGAGATTACTTTCAACAGCAAAACTGGATGTATTTGTTCCGGTGAGCAATCATTTGTGCAAGCATGACATGTTTTTTGATCGATAGTGTACCAGTGTGTGTGTTTTGGGTTGTCTTGTTTGTGTGCAGCTTTTATGTGTGTTTGTCCATCCATATGTTGTGCGATATGCTTACATCTATGTTCCAACTAAATGCAACTTCTAGTTTCATGCCATGACAGTTTCAGATCATTCAGTGAAACCCTACGCCAGGCCAAGCACTGGTGATGAGACTATACTAACTACTATCTACTATTCAGTATTATGCAATCATTTATCCAAAGCAACTTACAGTGATTTTATTCTAAGTAGCAGGTGGGCGTTCGGTATCTTGCTCAAGTGTACTTACTATAGGTAGACTGCAAAGGCCACAATGTGTTGGGTAGCAGTCTGACCGTTTTGCTGGAGGTGTTTTAGCGCTTTCTGAAGGTAACATGACCACAGTGAGCGAGTCTCTGTGTGCTCCATTTCAGCAAGTGTTTATTGCAGTCAGTCAAGTCAATTTTATTTGTATAGCCCTTAATCACAGTTTCAAAACATCTCAAAAGGCTTTACAGGCCATATACTTATGACTTTAAGTACAATTTTTAAAAAATGGAAAATTAGTAGCCTGATATCAGACAGAACTCTCAACTCGTTACGTCTCCATCTTCAGTCTGACATTGCCACCACTCTAAACGATTTCCGTGGGGGAGGGGGATTTGATTTTCCCTAACCAAACACGAGAGACCAACAAATCCGCCCATGGCGCTGATTGGCTAATTCTTAGTCCCGCCACGGCTCTCATTGGATAAAGATCGATGTTTCATATCACAATGCCAGACCAGGTCAACTCAGTGGAGTGGTCGGATTCAAAGGTCTGGACCCAGGCAAGAAAATGAGTATTGTCCATGGTGATGAGGTGCTGGCTGGTGAGCAAGCTGGTAGCCGTCAGGTGGTGAGGCCGCAGGCATCCAGTCGTGATCACAGCAACACACTAAAACAGAGACAGCATTATGGTTGTGGGGCGGGGTGGACAAAGAACATGCCGGAAACTCTAATCTAGTACCTATCGGCAGCAGGGGTAGGCTAGTGCTGGCTAACAAGTCGATTTAGCTGTAATGAGAGCTGAGAGACACTGCTAGGTGCCAAATGAGAGAGCAAAGGGGTATTGCAGTGGTAGAGGATTTGTTTTAATGCATTCTCAGTGCATGTGTGAGCGCACGTGCACTTTAACAGTGCAGGGGTAATACATCTCTGGAAGTGCTCTCCTCGCTGAAGCCCAGGGAGATAAGAGCCCGGGGTCGGGGTGTCATTATTTGTGGCGCGTAGTGCAACAGTCCATTTAAATAAGCTATTAAGATGTTATTGGCAGAGTAAACAACCTATAGCGGGCTGCCACCACAAGACTTGACACATTACATTAAAACACAGCTCACAACATGTTGGGCCAACACACTTCAGAGCTCCAGAAGCCACCACTTACCTCTAACATTTCTAACATATGTCTCATGAATGGTCAGCGTTAATATGAGGTCTTGGCATCTACCAACACATGCACTGCATATCAAATGAATACGGAAAACAAGCATCATAAACGCGATAATTGAGTCATTTTATTAGTTTTTTTTACTTTGCTAAACCCCAAAAAGACCTCATTTTTTTATGACCACCTCAGACTTGAATTAGAAATTACATGTTTATGGACTTGCATATTGCCTCCTCACGAAACCAGCAATGAAAGCACACACCAGCCCCGTGTTATTTTGCACGTCTTTGGCCGCGAAAGCACGGACCAGATGCCTGAGGCTAAATCTAAGGCCGCTCGCCAAACTGCTGTCATTCTCGGGCCCCTAAAGCAGTCACTTACACT
>OMKN01080468.1:0-11414 GCA_900302345.1 Melanonus zugmayeri
GTTCTTTCAGTCACTACCCAAAGCTCGTGACCATAGGTGAGGGTAGGAACGTAGATCGACCGGTAAATTGAGAGCTTTGCCTTTCGGCTCAGCTCCCTCTTCACCACAACGGATCGATGCAGCGTCCGCATCACTGCTGACGCCGCACCGATCCGCCTGTCGATCTCCCGTTCCATCCTTCCCTCACTCGTGAACAAGACCTCGAGATACTTGAACTCCTCCACTTGGGGCAGGATCTCATCCCCGACCCGGAGCGTCCACTCCACCCTTTTCCGGTTGAGAACCATGGCCTCGGATTTGGAGGTGCTGATTTTCATCCCAGCCGCTTCACACTCGGCTGTGAACCGCCCCAGCGAGAGCTGCAGGTCACGGCTCGATGAAGCCAACAGGACCACATCATCTGCAAAAAGCAGTGATCCGATCCTGATGTCATCGAGCCGGACCCCCTCAACGCCCTGGCTGCATCATAGAAATTCTGTCCATAAAGACTGTGAACAGAATCGGTGACGAAGGGCAGCCCTGGCGGAGTCCAACTCTCACTGGGAAGGAGTCCGACTTACTGCCAGCGATGCGGACCAGACTCTGGCACCAGTTGTACAGGGACCGAAAAGCCCTTACCAAGGGATCCAGTACCCCATACTCCCCCAGGACTCCCCGAGGGACACGGTCGAATGCGAAGTCCACAAAACACATGTAGACTGGTTGGGCAAACTCCCATGCACCCTCCAGGATCCTGCGGAGAGTGTAGAGATGGTCCACAGTTCCACGAAAACCACATTGCTCCTCCTGAATCCGAGGTTCGACTATCCTACAGACCCTCCTCTCCAGTACCCCCGAATAGACCTTAACAGGGTCTGGGGAGTGTGATCCCCCTGTAGTTGGAACACACCCTCCGGTCCCCCTTTTTAAAGAGGGGGACCACCACCCCGGTCTGCCAATCCAGAGGCACCGCCCACAATGTCCACGCGATGCTGCAGAGCCGTGTCAGCCAAGACAGGCCTAGAACATCCAGAGCCTTGAGGAACTCGGGGCGGATCTCATCCACCCTGGGGCCCGGCCGCCGAGGAGCTTTTTAACCACCTCGGCAACCTCTGCCCCAGTGATAGAGGAGCCCACACCCGAGTCCCCAGACTCTGCTTCCTCACTGGAAGGCGTGTCGGTGGGATTGAGGAGGTCTTCCTTCCACCGACCCACCACGTCCCGAGTCGAGGTCAGCAGCGCACCATCCCCACTGTATACAGTGTTGACAGTGTACTGCTTTGCGACGCGGCGCGGGGCAATGCAACGCTTTGAGTCGGACGCCCTGTTTCTATTTCCTGTCACTCGCATTGGAAAAGAATGGATGAGGAATCATTGAGTTAACGGTAGATATGCGTCGGTAGGAGGAACGAGGCAAAAACCAGGGGCAACAAACACTACAAACTCTCCCCCCCCCCGCAGCATTTAGGCAGCCATTCCCTGCTGATTCAAACAAGGCAAAAGAAATTACCGCAGCGGTTGTATGAGGATATGAGACCCTACTCTGTAGTAGAAAACGCAGGCTTTACCAACATGCAAAAAAAAAATCTAAAAAGTTAGAAGTTTAATACATTTAAAAAAATGTAATCAAGGACATTTTTCTGGCATTTCTTCTTTTTCGATGTACTGAACCGTGACACCACTGGTTCGATTCGAACCGAACCGTAAATGTGAACCGTTACACCCCTAATAATTTCCTCTAATAATAATGAGAATTTAAAGGATAACTTCGGGATTTTTCAACCTAACCCTAACCCTTATTTTCCCATCATTTGGGGTCTAACTGACTAATGCGGACAACAATTGTTGACATTGGTCCAGTATTGAGCGAGAAGGCAGCCGCGGACGTACATTGATGGGCGCAATTAAAAGTGCTTGTTTTTGCCACTGACAGGCTGATTGTTTGAAAACATTATGGAAATGATCCCTACAGAGAAATAAAACCTTTTTCTTTACCTTTCGCTTGATCTGGTCTGTTTGTTATTATGTCTAACCAAGTCTCGCTCGAGGAGAAGTCTTGCACTGAAATCCCGCAAAATCTCACCTTGTTGAAATCAGCTAAATATTCAGCCATGACTGAAAATCGTTTCCACCGTTCTCTTCCTGCAACAACTCAGTTGCGCTGAGTTGTTGCAGGAAGTTCTCCTCGAGCAATAGGCCTACTTGGTTAGACACAATAACAAACAGACTCCGGAACAAGCGAAAGGTAAGGAAAAAAAGGTTTATTTCTGTAACAAAAAAAATCTATAAATATAATTGATAATTATAAAAAAGAAAGAAAAAAGTTATAATTGTCAAAAGGTAATAATAACAATAAATAACCACAAAGAAATAAGAATAAAATTGAATATGATTTAGTCTGATTTATTTTGTTTTGTTTGTTATTTTGTTTTGTTTGTTTTGTTCAATAAATCTAAAAACATGGTGAATCTGTCTAATAGTCTTATTATTGCCATTTGATGACAATTCCTCATATACTGTAAGCCTAAACAAGTATATTTATTATTTTGAACAAAGGTTAAATGTTGTTAATTATGAAAAAGTCCCCCCCCATTTAAAATTATTTATAAAAAAATAAATTAAATAAATGTCACTCACGGTATTGTAAGACACTTTGGATGCAAGTGTCCACCACTTGCTGTGGTAAGTTAATACAGGCTAGCATTAGCATCACCGTCAATCCCCACCCCCTCCATATCCCTTGGGTGAGCCATATATAATTGAGCTCTCATTACGTCTATATATTTTTCCAAGAATAAACCTTCTGTTAACTGGCATTCTATACCAGACCAGTCTGGTCGTGGTGGGAGAGGCCACTCATACCAGATGGTCACAGTGGTTATGACCACACATGGGTTTTCGCCGTTATTGTAAATGGAAAAACTACGAAAGTCGCATCCTGTTTGCCCTCAACTCATGCATAATGAGCAGACTTTCTGGACACAGTCGATAAGCTTTTTTGAATTAAAGCTAGAATTAAGTGTGTTAATATCAACAGGTGATGAAATTCTTAAATGTTTTACTGTTTCATCAAAACTTTTCCATTAGGCTATTGTCACAGTACCTATTCATCTCATAAACACAGCTTCAACTGTTAAACTATGAAATGGTAAAGGGAAGCAAGTGTGTTAACTTTCTTCATGCTAGCCAATGGACTCATGGCATTACAACAACACGTTATAATGTGCTGGGTTTTTTTTAAGCACACCCATAGCATTGCATTACATTAATATTGCATTGCATAACGGCATGCAGTAATAGGCCCACGCTTCGTCCAGACAGTGCTCTGGCTTCTGTCTCGTGCTTGGTTGTTGTATTGGTTCTGGCTGTTTCTCACTGTACAAGACATCTAGTGTCTACGGCCCCTCGGGAACACAATCCGTCAACATCTTTAAACACTCCTTTTTGTTTCACTTTATTTTAATGTATGTTGTGATTCAGATTTTGTTGTGATTTTATTTCTTGTTTGTATTGCATTTTTGCATGAAAAGTGCTATAAATTGATTGAAGACAGGTCTAGAGATACACACACACACACACAGACACACACACACATCCATGACGCATATCTCCATGACAGGAGGCAGACGGAGGTAGCAGCACCAGGGTCACTGTGTGTTTTGGAACACACACCCCCAAAAACCATGCGCTCATTCAGGCACGAGCGGAACGGGTGGGACCTGCTGCTGCTGCTATCGCTATATGGGTGTAGCTATGCAGCGGGTCTGCTCTCTGTCTCTGGCTCTGAGACATCTGTTGTAGCCTGGATAAGATGAAGACAAGCCTGGCTGCGTCTGGAGCGGCCATTTAGCACACTCACAGCCGACGTTGTTTAGGCTGCTGCTGTGGAACTAGCCACTCGCGTTGAAGATGAGTGTACTCATTGGACACATGATGAAGGCTGAGTGTTATTAGCGCTCGGTGTGCGCGGTATGAAGGCGCTTCCATAATAGTTAAGCGACAAGCTAGCGCTTGACACAACTTTACCAAACTTGGTCACAGGAGAGCATGTGGGGCCACATCTGCACACGTACTGTATGCAGACACATATTCACACATGCATATACACACACGTGCAGCACATGCACACACATACACATACACATGCATACGCACACAAGCGCCCATCTATTAAAACAATTATTTAAAGCATAAGCCGAGAAAACTGAACAAACTTTATATTAAAAGCATTGCTGCTGAATATTGTGTGTGTGTGTGTGTACATACCATTGGCATTTCACACTGCTAGTTTCAGAGTCCCCCTTTTGAACTCTAACCACTATGTGAACACCACAGCATTTCAAACCAACTCCGGTCCCCATAACATTATGTCTTTAATCACCAGGTCCTTTCCCCCTCCTAAATAAATAAACACTAAAGCACTCACTGGAGTTTACAACCTCCATACAACACAAACCACCGCTACTCTAGCTGTGTATTTATTATCACACCCACCAGATCTCTCCGTCACCTCCAGATTCCAACATCATCATCATCATCGCCCAGGTTTGAATAGTGGTTAGGGTGTTGGACTACCAGCCCATAGGTACAGGGTTCGAACCCAATGTCCACAGGTACCTGTAGGCATCCTTGAGCAAGTTGCCCTAACCCCTACCTGCTCATTAATGACTTGTATGAACATGGCGCAGTGTTCAGGAGAGAATAGTGGATGTGGCCGGGGTAAAGTTGGTTTCATATTCAACATGTAGGCTATATGAAATTAATTTTGAATATGAAACCAACCTTACTTCGGCACGGAAACAAACTCTCCACTCTAAAAAGTGCCTGCTACATTACAAAATATAGTTCTAATAATAGTTTGGAACAGACACCCGTGACCATCAGACAATAGTTGGTGATTCCTTCTCCATCATGAAGCGGCGTGGTTTCCTTTACGGCTCTCCTTTTAGAATCTGAACAATGGTGGAAACAATGGTTCTCTTGGTTTGCAGCCACCGTCGCCTCCAGACACTAGCTGCTCATTTACAAACGTTTACCCCGTCACGCAAGCCCCCCTGAACTACCACTGGACATGCTGCCATGCCCATCACATCACACTGACCATGTATTCATGTCTTAAGGTATTTATCTCATTAATTTATTCATTTAATGTATGTATTTAATATGCATTTTATGTAGGCCTATTTATTTTATAATCTATGTATTTGATTTATTTCATATATGCATTTCACGTCTTTTTTTAATTCATTTAATACATTGGATTTATTTCATATATATGCATTTCATAAATATTGACATGGTATAAATACGTAAAATGCATTCTTGTAACTTTATTTGGTACTAATTACCATTTTATGTACACTGTAAAATGATATTATTTTAATGTATTTAATTTATTTATGTAGGCCTAGTCCTTTCTTATGGCCATCTCACTCCCAACCCCCCATCCCTATTGGCTAACATGTGTGGCTGTGGTCTGCCCCCCCAGCCCCCTCCAATCAGATTACATGTTGAAAGTGGTCTAATTACAGCTGGGTCTGATTAATGGGCAAGCCATAATTAGGGCCTTGGAGAACGGGTGGGGGGTGTAAGTCTGTGTTGTGGATCTGCACAGTACTCTTCGCTCTGCGTGTTTGAGGTCAGGCAGGAGGGTGTGGTACGGCTAAACACATCTACTTTTAGCAATTGTGGTTCAGGGTTTCGTAATTTGCCCGTGGATATTTTGGTCTTGTGTTAAGAATATTTTTCATTCCTGTCACTGCGATGGAAAGAAAGCACAATATACAGGGCAATGATCAAGCAATGATCAAACAATTACAGTGAATCCTCAAGGTGGCCTCTGGAATATATTATAGAATATATAATTGATATACGTTAATTTATTTCTTTAATATCCATTGTAGCATAGTCCTAGCTACTGCCACCGAAGATAGGAACTAAAGTGGCTGCTGCAGGGCCTCTCCAGAAGACAGGACACAGGGCGATGTTGAAGCCGGTTTATTGCTGAGATGTACAATGAATTGTTTGTTGAGCAGATGGTAGGAACTGACCTGTCAGGGCTCAGTCCTGAGCATGTGTGAAGGTGGCTGGTTTAAGCCTGTGGCCTGATTACTGATTGCCCCACAGGTGTGCAGCCTCACCCAGCCCCAGAGTCTACTGAGTCTGACTCGGGCCAGGTGAGGCTGCTTAAACCAGCCACACACACACTCTACATCCATGTATACAGTTGTTTTTTATATTTTGTATATTCCTTCCTTCACTGCACCAACATATCAGAACAAAAATCCTTGTGTGTGCAAAGTTACGTCTAAGTCCAACTCTTAAGTCCTTCCAGACAGACACCTCCCGTACTCATAAAGCATGCATGGGAGCATGTAGCAGGACATAACAGATTATGATAACATATGGATTCAACCAGCAGAAGCCACAGATAACACTGATGTGATGTGACATGTGGTACAGGAGCCCAGTACATTCTATGGGCAAATCAGCACGCTGTATACGTTTTCTGAACTCAATCTGGTATTGGCACTATCCCCATGGTCATTTCATTACCTTATGTGGCCCATAAGATAAAATGTACTTTATTAATCCCACATGGGAAATGCGGGAAAGTACAGGACAGTAGTCTAAATGATGATCAATAAGATGCAAAATGTTAACATGCCAGCAAAGAATGTGTCATGGCAACCAATTGCATTTTAGGACTTGCATTCAAACGGACACCAATATTCTGTGTTATTTTGTTTTACTCAGTAGTTTTCAAGAGTGAAAAGGGTAGCTCTAGGTCGAGCGCATTACTCCGCTCGCGGTTGCGATTGTTGACGGGGGGAGCGCGCATTACTCCGCTATGCGCTGCATAGATTTTCTTCTGCGCTGAGAATGTGCGCGAGCAGTGCGCGATTGCCCGTGACCCGTGAAGTTTCGTTCGAAACACGTTTTATTTAGATGTCGCGGAGCCGCGGGTTGCCGACCCCTGCTCTAGGTGAAGGGGAGATTCATTACACATTAGTTTTTTTCTAAAACATTAATTGCAATAAAAAAACATTCAATTAATAGGAATTTGTCCTTTGTAATTCTTGCCATTTTGGTTTGCCTACCTCATCCTTGGAAGTGAAGGTCAAACCAAGGAGATGTCTGAGTGCATAAACAGTCTCTCTCTGAGGTTGAGGAAACGCACCAAACACGGCAATGTATTCACAGGCGAGGATGAGGAGAGTGAGAAGAACAAGAAAGGGAGAGAGACATCCGTATACCAGCACACCTCCAGGCGCACGCGGCTAATAGGATAAATACTGTATACCTTGGCTTGTGTTCCCTCTGTTGGGAGAGTGAAAACTCACTGGGAGGCTCACGACTTCTTCCAAAACAGTAAGTTGCTGAAGGGAAGGATAACAGCAGGTTTTAAAATGGGCTCAGTTTTCAAATTTTAAATATCTCGCTACAGTACACTTCCAAGCCATGCCAGGGATCTCGTCGTTAAAGGAAGTGGGGAAAACACAGTAGAGGAAAAAGCATTGCCCTTTTGATTGTTAAACTGTTGAACTGTGTTTTAAGCGTTGCGTTATATCAATAAAAATTGTGGAAAAGTGTGTGGGAGCACCCAGCTGTTTTTTGTCCTTGCCAGTGAGTTTATTTTTCTTTTTTTATGCTTTTCTCTTTCCCCTCAGCGATTATAGATTGGCTTCTGGTCTTGGAGCGATGTGACTCGGGTCATGTTTTGCTCTGCGTTTGTTTGGCGAGAACGTTTCTGCTGCCGTGCCAACTCACCATTACACGTTCAATGGAGCAAGTGTGTGTCTGTCTGTGCATGCGTGTGTGTGCTTCTGGTACTCTGTACAAGCTGGGAAATATATCTTTCAATGGAATAGGGAAGAAATCCCAAAGTATTGTCATCAGAGCTTCGGGATATATTGTGTTCCCTTTCTGTTTTTTGTTTTTTTCCTTTACTATAATGAATTAAGTTTTTGTTTCCTGTTAAAAATCATTTTGACCTTTTTTAAAATATGTCAAACTGACATTAGAAACACAACATTGTGAAACCATTTGGCATTTGACATAGTTTAAGCCAATTGTTTCAAGCCTCTATGTATCATAGGATGTTTTTTCCTATTCCAGTCCAGCGAACCACTTTCTCTTATTTAGTCAGAAAATGAAAATCCCACTTTGGATTTTATTATTAAAATGTTAACATGCCAGCAAAGAATGTGTCATGGCAACCAATTGCATTTTAGGACTTGCATTCAAACGGACACCAATATTCTGTGTTATTTTGTTTTACTCAGTAGTTTTCAAGAGTGAAAAGGGTAGCTCTAGGTCGAGCGCATTACTCCGCTCGCGGTTGCGATTGTTGACGGGGGGAGCGCGCATTACTCCGCTATGCGCTGCATAGATTTTCTTCTGCGCTGAGAATGTGCGCGAGCAGTGCGCGATTGCCCGTGACCCGTTGAATTTCGTTCGAAACTTTTTATTTACCAATTCACCAAATACTATAATTATTTTCAAAAGCCACAGGGAGCCGCATCAGAGGGATGAAAGAGCTGCATGCGGCTCCGGAGCCGCGGGTTGCCGACCCCTGACCTAGACCACTTTTTATGTGTCAGTCTGTTATCTGAAGTCAACAGAAAAAATTTGAGGAATTTTATCAGTGTGTTCGTGTCAGTGTTGGTGAAAAGAGCGGCAGCTGCATATTGTCTTTTTTTTCATGACTATTACTCAGAGGAGACACAGAGGACTGGAGTGTTTCCCTTCCCCTCAGGTTTATCTCTGTGCTACAATCTCAATAACTCGTTTACAACCCACACACGCTCATCCCCACATCATGCTTAAATAACATTTTATGTATCCATAGCGTTTGTATGCCTGCCTGCTGGGTTGTTACTATATGTGTGGTGGAAGCAGTAGCAGCTATTTAAACGGTGGACAATGCATCATCCTATAGTTGTCATGGGAACGTGAGCAATTTCTAACCAAGCAAGATATTGTAATTCTCCAATGTTCTCGAATGCGGAAGGCCGGCAGGCAAGACGGTGATGGCTTTTGTTTGGAGAAGACAGTGGGTCAATATGTTGTGGAGGGACACGCAACCACTTCAGTGTTTCTTGTGATAGCATAATGGCCGCCTATTAAGTAACATGGGTGCCATCCCTACTGGGCTAAAGGGAGATCATTTAGGGGGATCACTTCGTTGAAAGACCCATGATTTTCTGGTCCATTTACATGCTTGCATGTAAGCAACAGAGCTATGGGGCAATTTGGCTTGATTTATTTACTAGAATGCGTGTTCTCTGCTCGTTTAGTATTCTACGTTGATCCCTGCGTCCATTTTAATATTGGGAGGTAACTTGTATCAACAACTGGCATGTAATGTTCAAAAGCAACATACCTTGTTGATTTTAATTATAGCCTGTATAATTGTATTTATAGCCTATATATCATGCAACTAAAATGGGACTAACAGAAGACCTGCAGGGGTAGGAACAGGTTTTGTGTTTTCCACTTAAATGTTTAAGCGATAACTCCTCAAGGTGTTTAACCACTTCAACTGTAATTTTACTGAGAAATTACAGTTACCGATGTTAACAGAGTACAACATCGGTATAATTATGTTTTCATTTTCTGTGGATATGCCAAAAGTAAAACTAACAGACAATCAGGGTACAGAATTAACACCTGCCACCAGCCAATGGTGGATAGATTAGACCATTGGCAGGTAAAAACATTTGAGTTGAATTTTTTTTAATTGGACCCTGCAGACAAATATAGAACCATCACCCAGCTCAAAAGTTTTAAGTTTATTTTATTTTGTGTCTGTATTTCTATCTAGCGCATATCTGTCTATACCTACAGGGGTCCCTCTTGGGCGTTGATGTGTTTGCCACTGGGAGCTTGTTCCTTTTTTTTTTTTTCCTCCACACTGTTGACTTAAATGTAGCCTCGTGAGACCGCCCTGATCCCGCAGATTCAAGTTTCTCTCTGCAGATTAGTCTGGCCTCAAGCCCGTTGAAAGCCTCTCCCAAAAATTACAAAATGATAGGTACAGTCAGCGCTAGAGGGAGGGAGTTTCGGTTCATGACGAAGCAAGGAGCGCCACGGTCTGCTGGAGAAAAAAAATGTAAATGGCGGTGCCCGAGGAAAGTGTAGAAATGGACGGAGCAATCGAAATAGAGCCAATGACGATGTTAAAAATAAACAGAAATTAGCATGGAATTAGCATTGCAAAACACAAAGTTCAGGTTCAAAGACTATCGGGATGGTCTCATGATGCTAACTTAAATGTGTCCTCTTGCAGTCAGTGTCTAAGTGTTAACCATGGGCTTTGTTCAGCTCCGCGTCTGCTGACTCTGCTCTCACTGCTCCCTACTGTCTCCTACAGGGCTGGCAAAGCGCGTGGGAGCTAGACTCCTACTGGCGTCCACGTCCGAGGTGTATGGAGGTAACACGCACGCACACACGCACACACCTCCCACTGTTAACACGTAGTTAACACATCAAAGAGCATAAAAGTGCTGATTGTGGTGGTGAATATTGCAGATGGAGGCATATCTAATCCTGTTCTATAGTGATACTAATGAATGAGACTTAATGAACACCTTGCTTGGGATTCCAGAGTTTAATAAGGAGCCACTTTACCCACCTCACCTTCCTGAGGTCTGCATGCAAATTAGGGCCGTCACAATTCACATACAAATTGTTGGGTGCAATATGCTGTTTCAATGGGCTATATTTAATTTATGTTGCAGATCTTTGAAGTGAAATAATAATATATACTATTAATAAATGATACATGCATCTGCACATAAATGAAAATGTGGAGGCAGTATCCTGCTTATGAGTGCACAGGTGAAAATGTGAAGTGCCGTGCGTCTATTATGGTCTGCCAGACAGATTATGGTCGCCACTGTTGTGATTTGTGAGTTTGTATAGGTGACCTCTACCACCAATGGTGGTCACCTATACCGCCCCCGTGTTTTCCGTACATGCGTAAACAAGTGCACACAGATGCACACAAAGTCCTCAGATCCACCAATTACCATACAGATCACGTATGTCAACCTGGCCTGAACTGAACCTGTACTCCATGTGTTTGTCAGACCCAGAGGTCCATCCACAGAATGAGGAGTACTGGGGTCACGTGAACCCCATCGGCCCTCGAGCCTGCTACGACGAGGGCAAACGTGTGGCGGAGACCATGTGCTACGCCTACATGAAGCAGGTACACCCACCGCCTCGTTCGCCATATGGAGGTTTTGTTTGTTTTTGTTAAACCTGCACTATGCACGTTTTCCCATTAGCAGCCTCTAGTGCAGGGGTGGCCAACCCGCGGCTCCCGAGCCGCATGCGGCTCTTTGCCTGTTTTTTTGCGGCTCTTACGTTCATATTGAAGTTTGTGTTCGCTAGTCCCCTCCCGTCAACAATCGTGAGCGGGGATAGAC
>OMKN01080473.1:2447-20575 GCA_900302345.1 Melanonus zugmayeri
ACAGCAAGTCATGGGGTACTGTGAGCTGTAGTAACTTTAATGTGTCAACTCAACTGTTGCTGACGTGTGCTGCAGGCCCTGAAAGTGTTGAAGACGGCCGAGTTCATGCCGTTTGTGGTGTTCATCGCCGCCCCAGAGCTGGAGACGTTACGAGCGATGCACAAAGCTGTGGTAGACGCTGGACTCACCACCAAACTGCTCACGGTGAGAGAACCACATATTTCATCTTCATAATACACATGAATTAAGACCTAGAGCCTACGTTGCTGGGCAAGATAGTGGTTAGGGTGTTTGACTCCCCACCAAAAAGTTGTGGGTTCGAACCCCAACGTTCACCGACTACCATCAATTCTAACCCTTGCCTGCTCCTTAATGACATGTATAAAAAACTCTAATTTGATTTGGATAAAAGTGATAAATGACTAAATGGTCAATAATAGTAAGTGCTTCCTACCGCTAACACACAACACCAGAGCTAACACTTCCCTCCAACAGGAGAACGATCTGAAGAAGACGGTGGACGAGAGCGCCAGGATTCGCCGGGCGTACAGCCACTACTTCGACCTGACCATCATCAATGACAATCTGGACAAGGCCTTCGACCAGCTGCAGGAGGAGGTGGAGCGCTTGTGTTTCCAACCCCAGTGGGTCCCAGTCAGCTGGGTCTATTGAGGTTTTTTTTTTACCCCCTCTGGCGCCCCCTACTGGACAGACACCACTGTCTCTGCTGCTAGGCTCTGGGAGAGGTCATCACAGGGCTGGGAGATGGGACCCCTGCACTACACACACTCACACACACCGTCTAACTGTGGGTGTCTGCCTCATTGTGCACAGCTGGAAACTCCCCGCAGAACTATGCAACTCTAACGACAAATAAGTGTACTTATTTATTCACCTTTTTTTACTGAATTTTTCCTTCCAAAAGCTTTGGAAAAAGTACTGATCATTGTGTCAAGGATGTTTATTTTTATTTTTAAGTGTTGTACCTTCCTGCCGTTCATGTAAGACCAGACCAGTATATAGGAGGTGTACGTTATTTTAGGAGATGAGGGCACCTCAGCGTTGTTTACGGTGCAGTGATACATACAGTACGTCATCATTTATGTTACCAGACATTGGTCCAACCCCTCTTGTAGTAGTAGTATGCCATGTTACGGTTACGGTAATAACCTTTGTGAGCTTGTTGCCAGTCTTTTTCTTTTAAATGTGTGGATAAAAAAACACTTAATTTCTTCATTGTGTTTGAAGGTGACGTATTACGGTGGGGTCTTGTCGTAAGGTAAATGTTTTAGGACTATTGGTCTATTACGGTGCTGCTTTTGGGGTAATGGATGAAAACCTTCCACAGGGCTCCTAGCAACAGGGTACTGCGACTCAGTGGATCATCCCAATTGATGTGAGCTTCAGATTACTGAAATTAAAACTGTTTTTAAAATAAAGGCCATATTTACTTATGAATGTATATTTTACAATAATATAGGAAGATGTTATTTTCAGGTGTTTAAATAAATAACTTTTCTAAAGGACTTGTTTTGCGTGATTTGCTTGGTAAGGGCAAGAAGGTAAAAACATACCTACATGACATTCATACTGGTTTTACATGTATAAGATGTAAAGCATTGGATAACGTGGCCCAACTGACTTGTTTATTTGTCGTCTGTGTTAAGGCTGTTCAATGATTTAAACAGCAATGAGATTGATCACATTGAGATTGATTGGTACAACAAACATAGAAAACATTGTTAAAAAAACAGTATTCAAATCATTACAAGTGGCGTTAAACACTGTGGACTATGGAAGCGAGGCCTTTCACTGCAATGCACAAGACGAGAGGAGGGTCTGCACACTGGCGTCTGACCTCCGTCGTCAGCATGTCTCCGTCTCTCTTCAGCGACACCCCACAGGAGGCAAAGAGCAGCTCTGTCACCCGGTAGGTCTCCCCGGTTAGGGGAGCGAGGTCACCGCTGCTCAGAGACATCTCACCAGCCTCGATGACGCACTGCACCTGAAACGTGTGAGCACAACAATCTGAGCCTGTCAAGCACTTTTAGACACGTACATGTATGGTTGCTATTGCCCTGATGGGTTACGCGGCTGCGTTCTCCCTCAATACTGGACCAATGTCAACAATTGTTGTCCATTGTCAGTTAGACCCCAAATGAGGGGCAAATGTTATCCTTCAACACTGCCCGGGTTAGGGGTTCGATTTCCCACTGGGGCCAACCATTGAAAAACGCATGTAGGTATTATAAAAACACTTTGGATAAAAGTTTCCACCAAATGGCTTGATTATATATTGTATTATTGTATAATATTCACCACAGCAATCTAATACATACCAGCAGCTCCAGGGATTTCAACACTGGGGGAGTGCAGCATGACCCCAGGACAGCACGGCAGTCATCCGTCATTGCTGAAAAAGTTATATGTAGGGGTGACCTCGAAAACAAGACGTTAAGTCGACATTGAAAACTGCGTGCGTAACAGCGGGACGTTCCACTGGGAGGATGGGGGTACTAAATGAGTGATACCACAGCGTTGCTTGGCTTCTAGAAGGAAAAGCCTATAAGTTATAAAAAAAATGTCTTTCAAATTGTTTGATAACCTCTTTGTGTGATGGCAGCGGCACTATCCAATCATTTTCTTTTCAAAGTAGAGCAGCACATTCTAGGCCATTAGTCTAGTAGGTTACACAATGTCAGGGAAAAAAATAAATAAAATGCAAACTGTGTCAACAGCAGCTGTCATCATACCACTCGCACTGGTGAAAATGATTCTCTCCGTGCATTTTCACTGTTCTGCTGAATTGAATGGTGCCACATTTGTTCTATATGCTGAAACGCATCATTCAAACACTTGGTCATGATCGGATATGAATACTGTGCGTAATCAGACAGGAGCTCACAGAGACCGGCCACTGTTTGATTTCATAGATGTATTATATTAATCACGGTATAATATATTAGCCTATTATAGTATATTAGGCTAAGAGTAGCCTATATTTTCTGTCAAATTGAATGCAGATGCATATTGTGAAAAGTTCATTTGTTTGTAGAGGTGGTCGGTCATTTAGCAGAGACACTGTGCCTCGCCTATAGACAACTGTGGAAAACCCTGGCCGATTGATTATTTTCAAGCGTTTAAACCATGCAAAA
Source organism: Melanonus zugmayeri (assembly GCA_900302345.1). Classification (NCBI taxonomy): domain Eukaryota; kingdom Metazoa; phylum Chordata; class Actinopteri; order Gadiformes; family Melanonidae; genus Melanonus; species Melanonus zugmayeri. Next base: position 5,603 of record OMKN01080473.1, read on the forward strand.
GTCACAAAGACTTAGGCAGGTCTGGCCTGATGAATCAGATTCGACCATGCAAAATTCACTTTTCAGATACAATGATTATGCTTCTGCTGCAAAACTGAATTTGGTGGGGCCCACTTACCATCCAAGGCACTGGTAATGAGGTGAAGAGCAAGGAGAGTACAGCTGGAGTCCCCTGTCTCCACTCTATTCTCTCCATCAGACAGATCCAGGACATCCAGTATGGCCTGGATGGTCTGTCTCTGAGAGGCTACCTCCACACTGTCCAGAGAGGGGTGTTTGCCATGGCGCATCTGGCTAAGCTAAGAGACAATGAGAGCACATCCACAAATACAACCATATAAAATAGATATACATATTTAAAAAATTATCAAAATGAAAATGATTTCTAATGACTTTGGAGATCTTACTACACCCTCCAGCAGACTGACTGCCTCTCTCTCCTTTGTGGCTGAGGTGAGGTGCTGGAGCAGAGAGGACCTGGTAGAGGCCTTGAGACCCGACAGCAGCTGGAAGTGACTGCTCAGCTTGTCCAGTTCTGCCGATCGATCAATACATAGAAAACACAATCTCAAAAAAGCTTATCTTCATCACATGATGAATCACAAGCGTATCTTCAACACAAACAAAAACTGCTTCAAACTCACTCAATGCAATCTTGAATTATATCTACAGTTGTACCTGAAGCTTTAATTAAAACCTGTTCTTCTAAACACAAATTGTTTACTGCTTGTTTGTAAAGCAAGGGTGTGGATGGACCAGATATTAGATGCATTATAAACAGCTACTTCAAACTACTATATTTTTGTGCTTTGAACCAGTGAAGACACACTCATAATTTATGAACACCAATAAGTATATTGTGTATACTAGCATACTAACATGTGAATCACCAATAAAGTATGTTGTAATAGCCCAGATAACCTGTACACAGTACAGATCAAAGTACACATTCATCTGATCGTCATGGAGACAGGAGCATAGGTTCTGAACTTAACGACTTGTAAACATACTATTCTAAAGACCTCTTCCAACCCGTCCCTGCAGGCAGCCCAGACTGCTCTATAGCCCTTATAACATACATTATAGTCCGTTTATGGGATTCTGTGGACAGAAAAGACTGTGCTGGAAAGAAACTTGTGCAAGAAAGACGGCACAGCTGTTATCCTACCTTGTTTGAGCCAGTTACTGGTAGCTGCATTCTTGGGTCCACTGATGGCACCAACCAATATTTTAGGTCCATCAACCTCAAAGCCCCCGTTGGTGTCCGACATGAGACACAGCTCTGGGATATGGCAATATGATAACAGTCTCTTGAGAACATAATGACATCAAAATATGGAGTCTTCAGTGAATCTTTGGCAGAACTGTGAATGATTTTGTGGACCTTTGCAGAGATCTATACAACTTGTGTATTGATATAATGAACAAAGTCGCTCACCATAGCATCCATTGGGTTTCACTTCTAGTTCACTGAGAGCATAAGCGATGGTCGTATGTGGGGGTATCTCCATGGTCACATTGCTGTCTTTGGATAAGTTTGCGTTCTCTTTAAAGGACACCTAGACATTAATAAACATTAGCAGGTAGACATCAGCTAAAGAAAATGATCTTGTCTTTCTTTTGTCAAGCATATTCATATTAGGGTTGTAAATCCTGAATAATTAAATGTAATCCAAATAATTATTTTTTGGTTAGTTGCGATTACTTTACTACAGTTCAATTTAATCCAATTATCAATAGAGAATACATAAAAAATGTATTTATACGTGTTTTACACTAAACTCTCAGTACTTTAATACTTTTTTTTTCTTCATATTTACATTTGCAAATTGAAATCACTCTAGCCTTTGCCTCCTCCATATATCCCATGTACCTTAAGGGACTTGGGCCCACAGACGCTCAGTAGTCCTCCTAGAGTCTGCGTCTGTTGGACCTCCTCTATGACTGAGGAGGGCTGAGTCGTCACAATCCTCCGCTTCACCACCCCAAACACCTCCCTGCGTTTCTCTTTAGTCTGCTGGATCAGACCGTGAGACATGTCCAGGACCCTAGCCAGGAGAAGACCCCACCAGTCACATTCATAGTTACTAACTTAGCAAGAGAGGTAGCATGGGTGACTGACTATATACACATATCACGTATCAAATGTCTGCGCTGAAGATGTTTGGAAAATGATGCATTTTAGCACAGATTTAACAATAGTTGTTTTTGTTTTGCAAAAGGATATGAGCTATGCTAGCTATGCTAAACCAAAATAATGACATCACTGAGCATGTTAATAATCAAGTGTCCTGCTTCTATCCACAACTTTATGGTCGAATAAAATCAAACTGTAGGGTTTTCCACACTAATGTCCCTGTTACAGTCGGGTTATGAGACTATCTTCTTACCTGTCTTTGGAATCTCGAAGTAGCTTCTGCAAATCTAGCTCTTCTTTCTTCAAGCTGCCCAGGGACGATTGGAGCTTGGATGTGTCTTTCCCCTCCACATTCAGATCAGCCCATTCAGGATGCAAGGTGGCCTCCATACTCCCCTGCATGTGCCCACCGAACGTCCCATTATACTTGATGAATTCTGTCTCCGTGACAACTGTTTCATAGCACAGTATGCATGCAGTTATTGTACAAAACAACAACAAAATGTTAAAATTCAAATGAGAATATTGTGGAGTAATGTTTACCTGGCTGTATGGGCGTGTCACCCATTAAGATGTCATTAAGGCTAAAATCAGTGGCAAGATATTTGGGTTTCTGCCAGCACCAGTACCGCTTGCGCTTGATCACCAAAGACAACATGTGAATGGAGTCATTTAGACTGGACACTGGGATCAGGACGCCATCCTCATCCACTTCCTCTACAAAGTTTTTTGTAGCTGTGGCAAACATCTCTGAGGTAGGTAGGTGGTGAGGAGAACCTGAAAGTGCAACAGTTTATTTCATTTGATTTCAACATTTACAAATTAATTTGTTAATGTTGTTTTTGTTATACCCCACCTACTAGTGCAGCTTCTCACTGGACTCTCTGGTCTAGCACTTTGATTGACATTTTGACTGATAATTGCCTGATTCTGCACTAATTATGAAGATATGGCGATTACAAGTGACAAGCTGACGTTGTACATTAACTTGGGATATCGCTAAATATCTGGGGGAGCTGTGTACGTGTGTCTTTAGTCAAAATAAAACAAGAAGTAGAATCCGAAACGTTTGCGAAAATACTGGCAGGCTACTTTACCACAGCCATGTCGCAGCAAATCGTACTTGATATACAGCTCTTATGAAGACACTTACCCTAGGGCTTCTCGCGATGTTTCAGAGGACAGTGTCTGCGTTAGTCTTTCTCTGTTTCAGAATCTAACACAATGTAACACAATGTAACACAATGTAAACACAACACCAGCCCCGCAGCTGAACAAAGAGCCCAGAGTCTGGCTCCACCCTGCAGCTCCAGGCTCCACCCTCCACCAACACCACCGCGATCAAGACAACTAGGATCATTGAACTCTTACTGGATTCGGATTTATATCCCCGACATACCCGCAAACATGATGTGGAAGACTTGTTTTATATGATGTTATTTTATATGTAGAAACAAATCATGCAATTTTGTTTATGGAATTTTTATGGGTGAATATCAAACTACAGACATCTAATTTTCAAGAAAAGACTCAAAGAATCTTTATTACATTTCATCAGGAACTCAAAACAAGTTCTGGTCTCACAATTTTGTATCTGGAATTTATACTTTATCTACATATATATATAACCTATATTTATCTGCATATATATAACTTATAGTGTATATACACTATATAAGTTATGTACACTATATACACTATATAACTATTACTACTTATAAGTTATACAATTATAAGTTATATACACTATATAAGTTGTGTACACTATATAAGTTATATAGTTATATATATAACTATATAGCGTACATATTGCAGGACGTTGATGAGGAATGGGAAGCTGGTGAGTAGCGGAGGCAGGCCCGGAAGCCTAGGCCACGCCCACACACACACACACACACACACACATACACACACACACACACACACACACACACACACACACACACACACACACACACACACACACACACACATACACACAACATACATAGAAAACGGAACATAGACCAGACAGGGTAGGGAAAAACATAGGGAAACGGGCAGAACCGTGACATACCTAATAATAATAATAATAATAATAGTAATAATAATATCCGCTACAAAAAAGGTATTCACAGATAGGCCTACTCTGTGAATACCTAATTAGGGTGCGTGCTTTGCAAAGTGTGCCAGTGCCAGTGTGTATTCTGTGTACTGTGTACTGTGTACTGTGTACTGTGTAGTTATTGTTAGGGTGCCTGCTTTGCAAAGAGGCTTCGCACTGCAGTTTGCCTTTGCGTTGTGGAAAATCTTGAACTGCCAATAATCAGACGGTTTGGTTTAGTAGAAATGATAATGATTTATTCTTTGATAATAAAAAATCTATATATATACAGCTCTGAAGGGTCTCACTATCCGACACGCATCTGATGCTTGTCAAACAGCGAGAGCCTAGAATACAGTTTGTATAGGAATATTATAGTGACAAAGCCACACCCTGAGAGGAGACAATCTCCTCTTCCCATAGACTTGGTGGCACTTGTTTTTCGGGAGCTGGTGCTTCACATATTTTAAACTGATAAGAATGATAATTGTTCAAGGCTGAATCCTCGGTCTTACAGAGTTCAACCTAATGGAAAAGTACAGATATGCATTATCATGTACGCGCTGTTGTCAGGTCACATGATGTACAAAGGCAGATCATAGTTTAACATAGAGGACATCGAGAATTTCCATTACATTTCCTCCCTTTTGATTATAATTACACACACACACACACACACACACACACACACACACACACACACACACACACACACGAGTGTGTGCATAGGCTGTCGTTTTTTGGTATCTCTTATCTTCTCTCGCACGTTTCTACTGCTGATATACTGAGGGAAGTAAATAGCAGTGGAACTGTGAAGGTTAAGGAGGACCAATGTCACTCAGGACTTGGTTCACATTGAATAATATAACGTTTATTACAGAAATCCATACCAAAGCTCCCCACAAAGTCTTATTTTGCTGTGTTTAATTTGCTACTCACTTTGTGTTAATTTCTTTGACATTAGTGGTAGAAACCGGCAGAGACATTTGACCCGGGTAGAGATAGCGGGTCTACCTGTTCCCATCACACCCAAGAGCCCATTTCACACGTGTTTAAAAGGGTTTTTTGACCAGTGGAAAAGGGGTATAACAGCCAAAACAACAAAATAAGATTTTAGTTTAGTTTTATTTTAGGTATTGTTAGTGTGCTAATTAAACATTACTTCAAAGTGCATACGTGTATCTCTACTCCTCTCCTACACATCTGTGTGTGTGTGTGTTATTACTTGCCTATATGGCAGCAGGCACCCTCAACATTTCCCTGGAACTTTTTCTAGTAATAATTGCTGTGAGATAAAAAGCAAGGGGAGTCTATAAATAAGAAGAAATCTGTAAAAGTTCACAAACTTGCACAACACAAAAGATTTTATTGCAACTCGTTGAGAATGTTTGCCATCTTGGTTCCCAGATATTGATCAATGGTAGGCCTATTATTTACTCACTCCTAGTTGTATTCTTTTCACATTTCACATAGACTGAGCACAATGGAACATATACTGGAGTAATACAATCAGACAGGAGAAACTAGCAATTTAAAAACCATGAATAGATTTAAAGTTTGTCAACTTAATAATTAAACAAAATGCAGCAAAACATAAATAAATAAATACATAAATACATACATATGTTCACCTATTAAGGCATCACACTGGTGACTGGTAAGTACAGGATTTGGACACCTAATCAGTAGTATAACAAGGCTAGTTCATCTCAGAGGTAGAGAATATAAATGTTAAGACCAAAATGATAGTGGCCGGGTGCAACATCCATTAGGCTAGTGTGTTGCAGTATAAACTACAAACAACATATTGCTTGTGTCGTCTCTTTCCAAGTAGATTTACACTTGCTTGTGTCCATTGTTACAGACAGGCAGAAAACAGCCAACTTTGCATAAATCTATTGACATTCCTTTTAATATGGTTGCATAAATATGTTTTTCATAACTTTGAGAAGCATTTACTATTAAGGCAATAAATATGACTAATGATGATAAAACATCAAATGGAAAAATAGACCAATAGAGGGCTTAGAGAGAGAATGGAAAAAAGGCAACCCCAGAACCAGCCTGGGTCACAGTAGAAAGAAGCGGCCCAAACACACAGGGTCACCATAGTAGAGGGAAATCCACCTGGCCAAAGCCAGGCTCCTTCCTTAGCTCCCAGTATGCATTGTTGGTAACCCAGGTATCATCTTCTGACTTCCTGTAGAGAGCAAAATCAAACAAAGAAAATTACAAACACAAACATCACTTGTTTGTGTTTGAATAATATAAATGTTGGTTAATATTAATATTACATCTATAATATCCTAGTGAAGATGCTTAACCTTGAAGTGGAACAGAAACACACACTACTCAGTTTGACTCCATGGGTATGGTATACTGTATATATAAATATCAATAGCAGTATTACGTTTCCATAATAACTTCCCAAACTAAAAAATGATATATATAGGTACGTATATCTCCGAGCGCTGCATTAACATCCACCATTTTGAAACTACATCTCCAGAGTGGTCTCAGCCAAAGCTTGTTGGAGCCAACTTAGAAACTGAGGTAAAGTTAGAAAGATATTGTATAGAATTTGCTTCTGGTTTGATTACAATTTTGAAAGATGTTACAAACAGAGAGCTGTCAGGTTATAATGGACTACTTCAGCGATCTTATTTATTGACAATATGGCCGCAGCCATCCCATAATGAGCAAACTATTGACGGTATCAGGGTGATTAACGACAAGTTTGTTTTTGCAAAGTATGGTAATGTATTCCCCACAACTTGGTCTTGTAAAACACACTGCGGCAATGCAATAACACTCATGCTTCTTTATTTGACCATTTAGATCTTACTTCCCTGATTACTCCATGTCTCTGTACTGTATGGTTGTACAGACTGTACTGTCAGTGTACTGTACTGTATGTATGACTGTATAGACTGTACTGTCAGTGTACTGTACTGTATGTATGACTGTATAGACTGTACTGTCAGTGTACTGTACTGTATGTATGACTGTATAGACTGTACTGTCAGTGTGAACCACTGATGACGTCACTGGCTGTGCGTAAATCCATGATGGCTGTGCCGTAACGGCAAAAGAGTTAATTTGTTAAAAAACATGACTTTAATGTCGATTACGTATGTGGTTTGGGCACCATACCATAGTAAAGAGTGGACACACACAGACCTTCACTTTCTATTTTGTTTCAGTTCCACTTTAAGAGACATTCTGAGGATTCTGCTGTGTGTGTGTTTGTGGCTGTGATGACATTTGCATTATCCATTCCAGCAGGTGAGCCTGCTTGATATTCACCTAAAGAATTTGGATTGGTGCGTTAGGTTGCTGTCCTCCAGCTGTTTCCGTCTCTCTCTCTGCAGCTGTTCGATCCTCTGTTTCTGCTCCTCAGCCTCCTCCAGTTGTCCCTCCTCCAGTAGTCTGCCATTGAGACAGATACAAGACAGTCCAACATGAATGTGTACGCTCAAAGAAGCAGAGTGAAATATTTACTATTTAGTCATTTAGCAGACACTTTTATCCAAAGTTTTTTGGATACATGTCATTGATGAACAGGTATGGTTCTGCAGCTTGCTCCAGGAGGCCCCTACAGATACACTGTGGACACTGGGGTTAGCACCCAGAAACACCATAACCCTAACCACTAGACTATCCTGCCCCTGAAAAATATGTTTTCAATGTGGCAGGCAAGGCATGCTGAGGACAATTGGCATCTATTGGTTCCTACCAATGTCTACTATTGGTATCTATTAGTACTAAAGCATTTATCCAAACAGAATGCTTAAGAGCAGATCACAATTTGTATAACATCTTAACATGGTTTTGTTTACACTGATGGTATTGTCCATTGGTGGCTGGCCCTCACCTTTGGTCCATGCGGAATCTAGTGTCAGTAGGTGGTAGCAGCAATCCATGGGATGGCTTCAGCTCATTCAACTCTATAGCAAACTTAGTGAAGCCATAGTACTCCTCATGGTCTACTGGCATTGAATCTGCATTTAAAACAACAACAAGGTGCATTGTATTAAATACTTAAGATTTTGAATTATGTTAGAATTTCAACATTTCATACAAAAATGTTAAGTAAACATTTGACTGACATATTGGTTTTATATAACACATGCACAAAGCATTAAAACAATACAAATACAAAACAAAATCAAATGGATGTTCAAAGGGATGTTCTGTCATACTTGCTCTCCAAATGCAGGTGGCTGAGGGGGGGTCTCCACAGTAAACCCCTTCGTGCCATTTCCCAAACAGTCTGTGGATGACTTTTCCCTTGTGATCTGTAATGGTTCCCTCCACCTCGTTTACACTCGAGTTCCAGTATTTCGCCTGTAAAAAAGGTTTGATAATATGTGTGAATCAGAATCGAATATTCACCCAGACCATGGTATACATTATCCTTAACAGCCAGCAGGTGGTGCTGTTGAGGAAGCCATTTTTGTATCTGTTGTTGCTGGGGTTGGTGTAGCTGATTAGCGAGCCCTTGCGTGTCTCGACCTGCTATCCTGCACGGCTTCAGGAAGCCATTTAACAAGTTACACACAGCAGCCAATTAACCTTCCCCTCTCAGCAGAGAGGGCCAACTCAGCTCCCCCACATCAAACGCTGGGTTCATAAATTAGTTCTCTCTCTGGCAACAAGCTGGAGAGGAAGAGGAGTGTGTATGTGGTGCACTGACTAAAATAGCCTTGTTCGTGACTTACCCCCCACTGCTAATAACAGCGCTGATTCAGGAGGAAGCTTAACCCGAGTCCACAGGTTTCAAGTTAGATGTCAAAGCATCATTCAGCGTGATGCAAGTGCACTATTATTCATTTGTAAAAAAAGAATCCTTAAATCTTCTGTAGTGTATAAGGCAGTGTCATCTTAATACTAGGGGTGTACAACACCACTAACATATTATATTGGTCATACACAGGGCAAAGATACCTTTTGTAATTGCAGAATCATCATCATCAGCTTTATTGGCCAAGTATGTTTACACATACATGACTCCGGTTTTTCATTGCTCTCAATGTACTTACACAGAATAGACATACAGCTAGAACAAGGACAACAAAGGCTAAACAAAGGTAAACAAACATTTAACTACTATGTACAGATATATATAAAGTATATATATATAAAAAACAACAATGACATTTGTAACAAAAAGACAATAGTGCAATGGTACAGAGAACAGGTTACTTTATATACATGAGGTAGGTGAACATGGTACCAGAGAGCACAGTACCGAGGCATCTTCACTCATCCCCATACAACAATTGGATAAAAAGAACCTCATCAAACATATCTGAAAACTTAATTTCCTGATGTGTTACAACATAGATGCATTTAAGATGTCACCGAATAAGACAATGATTTATATACAGTACATTCTAATGAACCCAAACTAATGGTCTAAATCTATACTCTAAATCTAAGATATACATTAGGAGGTGTCTCACCTTGACAAAAGTGACCTTGCACTGGCAAATATCACTGCTGGAGTTTGTGATGGCGATCTCTCCGTAGTGCTCTATCCAGCGCTGTCCACTCAGGATGTTATGGATGCAGGATGTCACCTTGTTCCACTCATAGCAGTCTCCCGTCCTATAGGGGGCACCCAACACATCAGCTGTTTTCCACGGTTTGAATTACAGTGAATAATATAACAGCAGGGGAGATATTCATTCTCCACAGTCCTATCCTATGATTCAATGAGTTAAAGGGGACTCACCCAGGCAGAGTCACGTGTGTGGTACCAACAGGAACAATCTCCATCGACTTCCCCCAGAACTTGTTTCTCCACCTCATGTCTACACAATCAAATACAGGGAATCCATTACAGGAGAACCTGCCACATACCAGGACTACATCTAGTTGTACTACTACTACAGTTTGCCCACCTTGCCAGAAGGTGAAGTTTTTAGACTCTGCATGACAGGCTGAGACTGGTGGGTGGTGGCTGACCTGAGGAGGTCAACAGACAAAAAACAAACTCAAGTTAAAGTCAATTCACACCCATGCCACACAAAATTGCAAAAAGGAGTCGGACAGCACCATCATCCATGATGAACTTTTGATGATGGTGAGAAATTATAAAAGAAAATAGTATTATAATATAATACTTCACCTTTACCACGGCCACTTCACCTTTACCACACCCACTTCACCCAACATATTAGGATGTTGGTGAAAGTGACGTAGCATGAACAAATGTTTAATTGATCAAATGTCTGTTTCCACAGACGGGGACACATTTTATTCTTGCCACACGAAAGTCTGGTGTGTATACTTCCATAGGAACATTATTTTTGTATAAATATCTGCATATCCCGATATTCGCACTGGTGTGAATGGACTTTTACAAATCATAAGTAATAATAGTGCATATATAATAGTATAATAGTATAGTATATAGTAGTAATAATACTATTACTACTAATAATACTACTTTAATAATACTACTATATGTACTATTTAGTCGTTTAACACATCAATAGGTAGGGTTTAGGCATCTTGCTCAAGGATGCCTACAGGTAGACTGTGGGCATTGGGATTCAAACTATCCTAGGACAGTTGGGAGTATCACGCTCACCTGTTCTGCGACGAAGCGAAAGCCCTTATCTGGTCGATCACACTCGTAGGTCTCCCCCAGGACAGGGTTAAAAGGCTTCCCCCCAGCTCTGTAGTAGCTAGAAGCATATCCGGACACAGCGAATGTAGCTATGTATACCTACACACAAAACATATCTGTTCACTCCGCTGTTCCTGCACCCAGTTTTCATTTGAATATTTCAAGTTTCCATGCTAGATTGAAGTAGAAATGCATAAGTTCATGTTAATATAAAGAACAGGGAATCCTGAATTCAACTGATGACTTTTGAAGCTGGATGACATTTAAGATGCGAGATCTGAATTACTTTTTACATTGGATTGTTGAATGTGTAGTTAAGGCCCAAATATTTCCCTTTTCTGTTTAGGTTTTGGGCTCTATTTACTGGCTGAGTGCATTCATCGATTTATATCAGATGCTTGTGTGTTGGATGCGTTGAGACGGGGCAGAAAAGTGAAGTGTCACTTTTCAGAAAAGAAAAGTGTCATGTTTGGCAGCCTGAAGTGAGCTGTGCAGTTGTAACCAATATATATATATGTGTAGATATAATTGTTGATTGATTGTCTTCATTGGCTGTTTGAGATGCAGCGCGGGGAGGGAGAAAATCAAATCAATCAAATCATGGCCTTGTTTATCACGATCCCTCTACATTATTCCCCTCTCACAGTCATGTTGACGTGTCACTGCTTGTTCAGTCTGCCTGACGAGGCCCCACTGGTTCACTCTAAGACCAGAGACATCAGAGACCCACCAGAGACCCAGCAGGTGGAGTCATGCCCTCACCATGCGCTCAAAGGGGTCCAGTGTGTTGGCGGCTGTGTCCAGCAGCTCGCTGTACTCCAGCTCCTCACACAGCCTCTGCAGGGTGTTGAGGGGCTCGTTGAGCTGGACCGGCATGGCCACCTTGGACAGGTCTTTACCGATGTTGTTCCTCAGGATGTTCCACACGCTGATGCTGCTGGTGTTGGAGCTGAGCGCTGGGAGGCACGACCTGCGTCCACTCATCTCTGCACCATTTTCTACAATGCCTGGTACACGGAGGACGTCATGTTCAGATTCAGAGTTTTATTGTCATAACATGTTTACACCAGGTATTAAAAGTGTTCTTTTTGTGCAAGCTCCTGTACATTGCAGTTACTAAATATGAATGAAATATAAACTAAAATAAAAATATAATACAATATATACAATATACAATACAATATGCAATACAATTTTATATAAAATATACAAATAGCAGCCATCACGTACAGTGCCGGAAGTTGGAAGAGGACTTCATTAGTGTTTTCATATCGAAGAGCCTATGAATAGACGACTTAGTCGTCAATATGTGAGTGAATTGAACCAGAAAAGAGGAGGTAACTAAAACAGAGAAAGGCACTATTACTGGACACTTGTATCTTTCTATGTTTTAAGACTAATTGATATCATTAAAAAGCCCACTGCTACACCCCCTACTGTTACCTTCAGTCTCACGGCTGAAGTTGTCCAATGAAATGTTGTCGCTGATGTCACTGATGTACGAGTCGTCTTCAGAAGCCTAAAATAACATGGAGGCTTATTAAAGTCCTCAAAGCACAAAGATAATTTATACCTTTCAAGGACACCCACGGAAAACCACCGGGTGCATCATTTGTGACATCCTGTCACAACAGCAGGGATCTAATTCAAAGCGAGTAGTAAAGTTGTCCCTTAAGAACTGGTGACAAATGTACATTTCAACTCTTATGTATTTTTAGATGAGGGCACAGTTTCAAAATGACTTAGGCTGAAGTTGCTATTTGAACATGTCTGAACAATGGAGAAGCAAGCAAGGGAAGACAGAGATCATATCATAAAAATATGATACATATGACAGCCTGACTTAATATGTTGAGTTTGTATGATGTGTTTGCACCTCCACTCATGGCAATGGTAGAATATGATTGCCCTTGTCTGAACTAACATCCTTGTGTAATACTAGGAGCAGGTTGAACACAACACATACCTCATTTTCAGTGGAACTAGCAGACAGAAGAACCTCCTGTGCATCAAAGAACTCTGACAGTGACTCCACCACAGATGCCCTGCTTTCATTGGACCCCTGGTGGACCAGGGGGTGGGATCCAATGGGAGAGTCCTGTTTCTAGAAGACAGAATGCGTAATGGTAAAAGTCTACAATGTCAGGGCGAGTCAGAACATGGAGAATGGAAAATGTCATGCACGTGCACGTGCACATTTACTGCCAACAAACTATTAATGAAACAACACATAACAATCACACATAACACATAACAATCACTTCTGATGGATATTATATTTGAACTTCATTCAACATTTTAATTGCACACAGCAACAACATGAATATATTTGTCTTTTCAATTAGTAAAGGGGAGAGAGAGAATGTGTTTCAGAGGGAATGTGGTTCATTTGGCACAGTATGTGTTTAACACATTTCCAGGGGACATAATGAAGTACATCATGTTCCACCGTCCTGCTTAGCAAATCCACTGAAAGCACAGAGATTCCCAGAGGAAATGAACATTTTCCTGGTGATTACAGGGTCCCCTCTCTCAACACCACAAAAAAAGAAAAGAAAAGCCCAAACACATTGATTGCTAAAACATGTAATAAAAAAAAGTAATAAAAACGTTATTATGCAGTTGTGCAGCGGGGCGCGGCAGCCGGTGGACGATGTGCCCCGAGGGTGCCTAGCGAGGCTTCCTGGTGGGAAGGCTCACGGTGTTTGCCTCCGGGAAAAGCTCGGGGGCTTGAGAAGAAGCGTCCCGCCGTCACTCGCTTGGCCGCGCCCGCCACCGAGAGCGAGACCTCAACACGCAGTGGGAGACGCCGACAGAATGACGGAGACACAAGGTCGTCCACCGGCTGCCGCGCTCCCACAGCGCCTAGATAGGCTCCCAGGGGGCTGAGGCGGCTCCGATTGGTTCGAAAAACGTATTACGTAATACGTTTTCAAAATAATCAATTCAAACCCCAAATCAGAAACGAGTAAAAAACGTAAATGACAATATTTCAGACATAGATTGAAACTAATGTCTAATACTATTTAGGTGCTTACTAATATGTACAAAAGACCCTACATTACACAGTTAGAAGGTTTTTGTGGATTTGGGCGTCCAGACACTTTAATAGTCAAATTGAGATGAGGGGAGTGTAGGGAGGAGTGCACTGGATTATGGGTGATTGAAGGCACTCAATAGCAGAGACCAGGCTGTGTGGGCTGAACTGAGCATGAAAAACAGCAAGAAATATCAAAAGTAATGACAGTGATTATGGCATTAAACTAGGCATTCCCACACCCACCTGCAGGGGGCCGTGCAATTTACTAGGACTGTGGGCTCTACAATGTCAGATTCGGTATGTATTCTTGTATCTTGCCCAGGCTGAGCTATGGCCTGGAAATATATGTAATATCATCTCATAATGGCTTGTAACACACATCTGAGTGCAATGCATTTCACATGTCCAAAGGAAGCTACAACTACAGTCAAGTTAATCAAGTAATGTAATGTTCTGTTCTAGTATAATGCAATTACCTCTATGGTTTTCTTAATGGTGGTTTTCTTAAGTTTGTTGTCAGCATTAAGCGGTTAATCGGAAAAATGCAACCGCTATAATGTTTCTGTTGCCATAGACATAACACAACTACTTAAAAACCACAGGTGGCTAAAGTAGTGTTATAAGCCATTACTAACGCGGCGAGTGCCGCGGTATGAGGAGTGGGAGTAATCGCCAGGGAAATGGAGACACACCAAGGCTGTGTTAAATTAAAGACATCCGTCATGGTGGAGAGACGCAGTACAACAAAACCCTGAGCTGCGCAACTTCACCGTGAAAGAGTTACCATGGTAATAACTGTCTGCAAGAAGACAGGAAATGCAAGCAGACTGGGTGGGAGGCATGAGCCGAAGTAAAACACTATTGACAGTCGATTCAGCAGTATGTGTGTACATATGTGTGTCCGTCTTGGATACATACCGTTGCCTTCAAACCAAGGATCTGTGGGGACATGGGGGCGCCTGGCTCCGGGTCCTTCATGTGTTTTAATCTCTCTCTCTCTCCTGTCAGGGAACTCAGGGCCGACTTCATGGTGGTGTGCACTGCAGCAAATACAAATAATAATGAGTATTTCCACT
>OMKN01080480.1:12407-24410 GCA_900302345.1 Melanonus zugmayeri
CCCATGCCTTTCCACCTCTATCCCCTATGCTGTGACCTCACCCTGGGGGGGTTGTTTGTCCACTGCAGGTCACCATCCTGACCGGCCTGGAGGTACCAAAGAACATTAAGCAGCAGTAGAGGAGGAGGATGTGTCTGGATGTGTACCAACAGAGGAGGAGGAGGATGTGTGTCTGGATGTGTACCAACAGAGGAGGAGGAGGATGTGTCTGGATGTGTACCAACAGAGGAGGAGGAGGATGTGTCTGGATGTGTACCAACAGAGGAGGAGGAGGATGTGTCTGGATGTGTACCAACAGAGGAGGAGGAGGATGTGTGTCTGGATGTGTACCAACAACGGCCCCCGGAGCCTTCCATCCATTCGTTCTGATGGACCCATTCTAATGATGTCATTTGGGGGATTAACGCTCTTTACCTCTCTCTCCACCGCCTCCTCAAGGTGCCCGGGACTTTGGAGGCGGGGGGAAGAAAAAAAAATGGAAGTGAAAGTCATGCCGTGCAAGTGAAGTGATTTGAATATCAAACGGAGTTAAGGCTGGACCTGCTGTTGTCAGGGGGGAGGGAGGGAGGATCGCATCGCATCGGCCAAATGATCCTTCAAGTTTAAGTCATGTTATATAAAATGAATCCCAACCCCCTTATAATACACCCACCCTAAACCCACAAAGGATAATGTCCTCACACACATACACACACACACACAGCTGTACATAACAAACCGTGTATTCTGTTTGAAAGTCATGTTGGGTGTTCACATCAAGTGTGATTTTATTTACCCGTTGCTATGGACCAGATGTCAGGGGGTACAATCAAGGAGACGAGACGACGTCACTGCTGCAAATGTTTACAAGGGTACATCACTCACTGTGCTCATGGCTCCAGCCCGCTGTGGCTGGGGTCATGCCTTCACTCACTCAGTTGTTTTTAACATCCATTACTATACTCACATGAGTGGATAGGAATCCGATGGATAAACCATTCTCACAGGTGTCATCGTAGGACAAACACAGGTCAACACTAATTATGGGTCTGCTCCCTTCATGTACCAGGGCGAGGGTAGCAGACACTGGTTGAGTCCACTACCCGTGTCCTGGTACATGAGGGAGCAGACCCATAATTAGTGTTATGTCACCTGTGTTTGTCCTACGATGACACCTCTGTGAAGATGGTCTACACTGCGCCATTTGAGAGCAACAGCCAAAGCGGTGGCTAGGACGTGGGGGGGGGGCTGCCTACTGTGCACAGCCAGCTACAGCTGAGTTGTATGTCCTGCACGCTCCAAAGTGAGGCTTCATTGTCTCCCAAGAGCTTAATGTCCCCAAAGGGCTATACATGGAAATGGAAAAATCAAGCCAAATGTGATTTATTTTTTTCCCTTTGCATCTTTGGTTTTATGGAAGGTTTACTATTGTATGAACAGAGTTATAGGTGTGCATGAATTCATTCTTGTCATTATTTCTTTATTTTTATATGCATTTGTGGTTAAAGGCATAGGCCTATGTCAGCCTGTATGGGGAATGAACTTCAAAGTTCAAACCAAAACACTGTGACTACAGAGTAAAAATAATACATTTAACATTCCCATATATCTGATCAAACTACTGACCTAACTAGATAGTGAGCCTTTTATGAACTTCATTTATTTCATTTTAAATTAAATATTTATATTCTCTATAAAGTGTGCGTGTGTATGGTAATATTGTACAGCAGATCGATGTAAAAACAGCCCATTTGTACAAGAGGGTCACGTGTGCATGACAGTGCTGTTGATTCTATATAATTACTCATTAGTAGATAGCCAATGGGATTTATGATTATGGCTCAAGTTGAAGCATGGTTTAAGCATTGAAGTTCACAGGCAAGTTTATGGAATATCCCAAGTTGTATTGTAAATACTGTACCGTACTGTACTGTAACGTCCACCGTTATCACAGCTCGCCCCCTGCTGTTCGAAATTGGGAACAAAAGAAATAAATGCATATACATGGTATATTGCAGATAACCTTTGTGGGGGATCATGACGTCTGCAATAATTTATTGTAACATGTGCCCTTTTTTTAATAGTACTTTACTGTTATGTCTTTAACATCTGTTCCACCATTCTAACTCAGAAGCTGGATTTTGAATGTTAAGCAGTAGCCCTACTGTCTTTTTAGAAGGAGAGGGAGAGAGACTAGAGTCATGCCAAGGAATTTCCAACTTGTAGAACATTCCTTCCCATCATGTTCCTTGAGTTGGTAGTTGGGAACAGTCAAACCCAGAGCGAAGTCTGTTATCATGGCGAGCAGTCACGATAAGTAGTATTCATAACATAGTATTTTATCATTCTCATGTGAACCCCAACCTTGAATGTTTCTTATCCAGAGAAAACAGTTCAATATTGTACAGGGAAGAAAAAAGTTTTATTAAGACTAACAACTGATTTAGTGTCTACTTGTAAATATATATTATCGTTTTGTTTATTTGCCCCTCAGCCATGTTGCCATGTTTCCATTTACTTTAAACTAACTGTGAGGCTGTATGATGATGTTGAGAAGGGTGTGATCAGGAAAGGAGTTTCAAAAGACACATTGGGCATTTATGTACAATAACAAAAAAGAGGTTATAGATTGTCAAAAAGTAGTTAGCACTGGTCCTACTTTGACTATAGTTTCTTCGTCTCTTTTTCTCTGTCTGTCACCCCAGCAGCCATTTTTGATTCAGCTTATAAAGCTGATGCTCCACCTTCTCCGGTCACATTGTCCAATAGAATCCAGGTTCTGTGATTGGCCTGAAACTAGTTTCACCTGGAGCCCCTTGTGAAAGATGACATCATTAACAACACAAAAGCATAACCTTGGGCCAGCACAGCTTGCAGTCCAACATCTGAAGCATCAAATTGCACAAGGAACTTCTTGGTGAAATCTGGACTCTGTAAAACAGGGGCTTGGCAAAGTTTAGATTTAAGGCCCTAAAGGCCTGTTCACACTCACTGGTCCAGGGGTTAGGGGCATCACCCCATCAATCCAGGAAATGGTCCCTTCATTGATGGTTAGACCAGCCGCTTGGATCTTCCTCAGGATGTTCCTGAGGTGTTGCAGGTGGGTCTCCCAGATCTGACTATAGACGACAACATCATCAAAGCATGCAGCACTAAACCTAGCACAGTCTTTAAGAACAATGTCTCATCTTTGAAATGTGGCTGGTGCTCCATGTAGGCCAAAAGATAATACTGTGTAGTGCAGTGATTCCCAACCTGTGATACTGCAAGTGGGCCGCCAAAATCATTTGCAAAACATGATTTTCATGACAAAATGTAATTATAGAAAATTGTGTTTTTAAATGTTTAAAACTAAAAGGTTTAAATTAATTAATTTCATAGATTTTTTGGTGATAGGAACTCATCTAATTTGCCCCGCGTTGCCGACGCCAGTATATCAATGTTTTGTCAGCATTTCTGCTAAAATCACATCCATGGCTAAAATGTGCTCTGAGAACGCATTATTTGGCATCTTTATTATTTATGGTTGGATGTGGGCCACAACATTTTTGAGAGTTTCAAGTGGGCCTTGAGTTGAAAAAGGTTGGGAACCGCTGGTGTAGTGGAACAAACCTACACCTGGAACTAGGAAAGCGGTGTAGATCTAAGGTGGTGATGTATCTGGCTTTTCCCAGCCTCTCCAGCAACTCCTCAATACGGGGCATAGGGTATGAGGCACAACTGGAAATACCATTCAGTGTTCTCATGTCCGAACAAAATCTGGGTTTCTGGGAATTCTTCTTTGGAACCAACACTATTGGGTTGGACCACTCACTTTTTGATGGTTCGATCACTCCCATATCAATCATTGGCTCCATCATTTTCTCCAGAATCCTGTAAGGCCTCAGATGAACGGGTCGATTTTCTTTTAACACAATGTTATGACATCAGTTCTGCCAGGTGTTTCTTGAAACAAAGAAGGTGGCACCGTGTTTGACTCTGGTGGTCTGGAGGAGTCTGAGGATTACATCCTCCCCTTATTGGAGTCATATCCCCTTCCTCAGCATCCGTTACTCCGTCACCTCCTGGGATCTCTCACCATCATCACTGGTTTGCTCTCCTCTTCCACCCTCCGTTTATACTCCTTCAGCAGGTTCACATGAAGAATCTGCTTAGACTTCTGCTTGTCTGGACAGAGAATCCCATAGGTTAAGGCCCTACCTTCCTCAGCACAGCAGCGTTTCTCCACAACTCCTACAGTTAACATGTAGGCCTGGCCTAGAATCTCAAGCATCTGCAGCAACATTAGCTGCAGAGTAATCCTCTACACAGCCATGAACACATTTCATATTCACCATCTCGTCATAGTTTTGCAACCCATTGCCAAGTAAACTGGCAATGTCAACAGTCCCAATGTCTGACTTTTCACCAACTGAAGAGTTGTGACTTCGTAAACTCAAAACGCTGTTTCCCCATAGTCATCTTCCTTCTTGACAGATCCGGATGTGCTGCCATGTAGCGCTCAGCCTGCTGCTTCTTCTTCTGTCTGGGGACTGTTCCCTCTTATCCAGGTGCGGATCTCCAGTAGAAGCACGTGAAGATATTGCTCCATGATGATCGTCTCCCCAATCTCATCCTTGCTGCTGGGACACATCCACCTTT
Organism: Melanonus zugmayeri; assembly: GCA_900302345.1. Classification (NCBI taxonomy): domain Eukaryota; kingdom Metazoa; phylum Chordata; class Actinopteri; order Gadiformes; family Melanonidae; genus Melanonus; species Melanonus zugmayeri. The sequence goes on from OMKN01080480.1 coordinate 17,028, forward strand.
TGTAGAGTCCCTTAAGAAGGTAGTAGGTCTCCTGAACACCATCACCCGCTGGAAGAACTGTGTTCCTGAACCTCTGTCTATAGGGCTCCTCTGTTACATTGCATTTCTCTAATACAGCTGATTTAATTGCATTATAGGATGCTGACTGTTCTTCATGCCTGCATATGCCAGTCAATAATGTCACCACTCTGGCTGCCCACCCATCTCACCTTCACCCCCAGGTTCTAGCAATTCACTCAAAGCTTTCTCTGGATCCTCTCCCTCTTTGAAATCAGGAATTCTAGGTGCTGACCTGTGGAACTCAGGAGCCGTCTCTGGTAGGGCTTCATAGTTCTGGTGGTGAGACACGTGTGGTTGCCCTGCTGGTGGCCTTAGAAACAGGATGGTGCCTTGTTAAATGTTCATCCACCATTACATCCTCAGCAGATTTAGGCAACATTCCATCTTTCAAGTTACTGGATCTGGTCTAAAAGCAGAGGCTCATTACGCATTGAGCTGCGCATGAAGTTCCTCATTTCTGAAATTAAATGTTCAGACGGTTCAAGGTCTGGACTAATCACAGTACCAGTTTTAGCTTGTACCCCTTCAGGTGGTGGCTCAAACTGTAGTGTTGGTTCTTCATTTCCACCTTCAGCGCCTTCCGCTGGTATAGGGTTCAGCCCTCATCCAGTACATATTTTTGGTTCTCAATCACAGGCCCACTCCATGAAACCATCCCACTTCTGACACCATTTATTGTGAGGATGTACGATGATGATGTTGAGAAGGGTGTGATCAGGCCCAGATGATCAAGAGAGGAGTTTCAAAAGCCACAGTGCGCATTCATACAATTAAAAAAAGGCAAAAAGATTGACAAATGTAAAAATAGATTTGTCAAAAAGTACTTTCACCAGTACAAAAGAAAACTATTATAAAGTTGTTAGCACCGGTCCTACTTTGACTACAGTTCTGCTTCTCAGATTCTTTCTCTTTTTCTCTCCGTCACCCCAGCAGCCATTTTTGATTCAGCTTATAAAGCTGATGCTCCGCCTTCTCCGGTCTCATTGTCCAACAGAATCCAGGTTCTGTGATTGGCCTGAAACTAGTTTCACCTGGAGCCCCTTGTAAAGGATGACATTAACAACAAACACAAAACCATAACCAACTCCTACAATGAGATGACACAAACACGCATACGTTGCATTAAGCAAACAGAATCATAATAAGAGACACCTTCGCCTCAACACATTAGTGCTTCATCACACTAACTCTTCACAGCTCAAGTCCCCTGCAGTGCGCCACTGCCAAGCATGGGATTCTTTACCTCATACGCTTTAAAAAAAAAAAATTTGTTTCATAACCATAATCAAAGCTGCTACCTGTTTTTACATTTTACGCAGGACATTCTCAAAGCTGCATCCCAGCAGTGCACCCTGCCAGATGAAAATGATGAAATAATGTAGAATTTTCCAGTGTTCCTAAAGATGTACATATTACATTTTTAGTTTTTTAGTCCATATGTTAAAATGTGAACAAACTGAACAGGGCATCTAAGACCCCATCTCTAAATTGACGTGACGTGTGCAAAACAGAGAATTGTTCTTTACAGCAGTGATACCGCATCCGTAATCATCAGTTGTATGATTACTGGTTATCGTATCATTAATATCCTTTGGTCCCATCTGGGCCACCTCACCCATCTGCCGAGATGTAAAGGTTTTGTCCAAATACATTATTTGTAAATGACAAGAGAAAGCCATTGTAACTATGTAACTTTACAGTGTAAATGAAAAAAATACAAATCACTTTTTTTTGGGGTCGTTTTATAAAAACTAAATAAATAACATTGTGACGTATCTCCAGTATCTGTGTTGAAAGTCTCAATCATTTTTGTGTCTTGTCTGCATACAACTCTTTCGTGCAGGTCCTCGTGCTCTCATCTGGATCCGTTGATCTTCTCAATCTCCTTGGAGCTGAGCATCAGCATTCCACCTTTGAAGCGGCCCATGGAGGCAGAGCCGGACCTTGAACCAAACACAGAGGGCGTTGTCGTCGTCGCCTTCTTCTTCTTCTTGTCCCTGTTGTTAGGACAAAAGGAAAATGGAGGTGGGGGGGGTTATGACTTCTCCAGGCTGACATGACGCAGGAACGGAGGACCCACGGAGGCTTACTCAGGGCTCAGCTTAGTTCACACATCTATGGTTTGCTTTATATAATAACATAAGTAACACCTTGTGGAGTGTGTGTGGTTGGTGGCTGGTTTAAGCAGCCTCACCTGGCCCGAGTCAGACTGATTGGACTCTCACACTCAGGGATCATCTCCCCATGTCCTATCCCTCTGGAGAAGCCCTGTAGCAGCCACTTCTGAGTGACTGGTAGTGGAGACTTTGCTACACACCTCTTTAAAAGGCAGATCAGTCCCCGAACCTCAAACGCCTGCATGCGCCGCTAGGGATATGAATATGTGTTGCATTAGAGCGCGTTGGCACTGTGCGTGTCTCCCTACTCACTGCTGCCAACTGAGCTGTCCTACATATTGAGAATGCCTGCTGGGGGGGGAACAATGGAGTACAGAGACCCAAAACCCCCTCACTCACCCTGGCTTGCTATTCTTCTTTTTCTTCTGGTCCTACAAAAGCAAGAAAAAAACAGAACAGGTCAACACAAAAAGGTTGAGGAGCAAATCAAATTAAACAGACCGAGGAACTTCGAAGATCTAGGCATTTATTCAAATTGTGAGATCTCGCAAGGCAGTACCAGCAGGGTCAAGGGCTGTGATGGTGAAGGCATTCTGAATGCTAATGTGAATGCACCCTCAAGAGAGATTATTGAGGGCGATTTGAGCAGGAAAGTTATGCAAGTCCGATTTAACGAATGGTTAAGTCCCCGTCTTTCTCATTAATAAAAGAAAATACAGATGAATCATCCCATAGGAACTAGTTGGCCTCGGGATTAGCGCTGCCAAAGAAACTCACCGGTTGAACATCCTCCTTGGCCTTCTTCTTCTTGTCTTGGAGCTCCTGCTGTAGCGTCTTGTAGTTCACATACTGCTTCTTAGGGGGCTGGGATGGAGAGAGAAGCATTTGGTCATCTTACCAACATCACGCTATGGGGATTTCTTTTTAGAATGCAAAGCCCTTTTTTGGCTGGATCTACTTCCTGTGTTGAGCGAAATAGAAATAATAGAAATACTTAAATCACATTGGAAATGTTGTTTGCTTGATGTGATCGTTCTAAAGACTCTTTGGGGAGTGTGGTGTCAGATAGAAATATATTAAATTGGTAGATAGAGATGTATAGACATATATTGATATTAGGTGTAGAAGGATTGCTGTTAAATATATTGTTATTAGGTATAGGAAGACATTACTGTTGGGTATAGAATGACATCGATGTCATTAGGTGTAGAAAGATATTGCCGTATAGCATCCTACTCATTTGTAACAACTCTCACCTCTGCTCACTCAAGAGTCGAGTTACAAATGAGTAGAATTTGCATCTGGCCATGTTGAATCTGGAGGCCCCGCTGCAGAAACAAGAGGCAGGCCCTTGAGGTTTGGAGAGAGAGGAGGAGGAACAGATAACTTCTCCTTACCCTGGCCCCCAGCATGATGGCCCTCTCTTGCTCAAACGACCGCTGCTGCTCCTTCTTGTAGCCGCGGATGCCAAAGCGATGGACCTCCAGTCGGGCCTGGACACAGTTACACAAAAAGTTAAGACGATTTCCTCCAACATTTTACAGAAGCGAAAGGGGAGTATAAACTGGTTTATACTTAATCAGAGATGTGTTGCACATCTTAATTTTAACCCTGGATTAGTTAAACCAGTTTAAACAATGATTAAAATAGGATCAATTCATGTTGGAAACGCCCAGCGGCTCCGATTGGTTCGTGGATCTTGTCTCTTCTATGATTGGTTCATAGTTTTGATGTTGTGATTGGTTCGTCACTTATTACGAAATAAGTGATGAGAATAATCCTGCCTGATTCAAACCCAACATCAGGAACTAGTAAAAAACGTAAATGACGATATTTCAGACATGGATTGAAACTAATGTCTAAGACTATTTAGGTGCTTACTAGTATGTACATAAGACCCTAAATAAGACCTGGAGCAGAGCAGCAAGCATACGGGACTCCTACTGTGGACCATGTGAGGTGACCGCCCACCTTCTCCAGTCTGTCAAAGTACTCCCTGAGGAACGCCATGGGTCTGTCCGGCCGCGAGGTGCACAGCTGGACAATGCAATCCTTCAGCAGCTGCTGGATGTTGTGTTTCTGCACATACTGCTCACACTCCCTCATGCTCCGCTCCTCCTCGCTGCTCATGTTGCCTGACGTCATCGCAGCCTTCTGACCTGGAGGGGTCAGGGGTCAAGGGGATGTTAGGATCATACATGGCATTTTGAACACGGTTCAATTTGAGATGTTTATTTTGGCAACTTCAACCAATATTTAGTGTATTGAGGCCAATTCTTATTTTATTAAATCATATTGTTAACTGTGATCATTTGGTTCATCAGACTTACAAGTAAATATCAACAGCTAGCACTATCTCACACATATCTGGCTTAGAAATGTGGGTGAATTTATTGAGGTTATTAATTTAGAGGTTATTCATTTAGAGAGGTTAGAATAGTTAACGTCAAAGTTCTTATAACTAATGCTGGACGTGAGTGACGCGATCAACCCGTTTGCTTCAATACTGAGCGCTAGCCAGCAACAAACACAACGAAAATGAACATGCATTATGCTCTTTAGATGCAAGAAACCAGTCTGAGTGTCACCATCATCATCATCATCATCATCCTCAACAACAACAACAACAACAACAACACTTTGTAGACTGTCATCGTGGGGAGCTAAACGCGAGCTAGCTTTGCTACCTAGCAATTAGCGTTGTTTTTTTTTAAACATGAATAGCAGCGTAGCGACACAAACAGTGCGGAGATGTCGGGTGAAACTTTATCACGAGTTGTTTCTCTTAGTTTATATAGATAATAGCGTGGCTGAATCCTTACCAAAGAAAAGAAAAGGTTTTATTTAAGGGCTGGGTCCGTTATTTAGCCCTTCTTCCTCTCCTGTTGGGTAATATCTACCCATGATGCTTTGCACGAACATCGAGCCCTGATTGGTCGAAGCTCTGGTATAAAGGGAACTACATCCCGATATCAATACCGCTCAAGTTACTTTTAAATTCAAATTCATTCATTCTACCTTAAAAAAAACACAACTAAAAAAATACCCATATCCATATTTTAACCCCTTTTTGGCTTTCCAATTGAATTTCTTTGTTGTATGTGAGGCTAATGTCGTGACAGCTGAAGCGTCTGACAGCCTGTCTGCAGGCAGGGGTCCATTCAGCAGCCAGGGAGCCACGCAGGGGCCCTTCACAGGAATATAATATATAATACGTGTTATGTTCAAATGTCTTTATTTAATCAAGTTACTTGTTACTTGATGCAGAATGATGTAATGTTATGTTCAAATGTCTTTATTTAATCAAGTTACTTGTTACTTGATGCAGAATTATGTAATGTTTTATTCAAATGCCTTTATTTAATTATGTTACTTGATGCAGAATTATGTAATGTTATATTCAAATGCCTTTATTTAATCAAGTTACTTGTTACTTGATGCAGAATTATGTAATGAAAGCTGTCAAATAATATATTAGGCCAACAGTGAGTACATTCATTTAAAACAGTTTAACGTTTAACAGTGATGTTAAGTACTTTGACAATGACAAAGATTGCATTCTTTTCTGGCCAGATATTTTTAATGGATTATTCTGTTAAACATGTAACTACAGTTTCCACTATAATGTCTATTGCAAAAATGAGGAAGCACGGTTTGTATTGATTCAAGTAACTGAGAAACCTTTCTGTATCAAGTGTTGGGCAATGGCTAACTTGTCGGCTGGGTTTTCTGTATTTTCCCCCCTCTGCTCAACAGAGACACACCTCTCTCCCTTCACTCCTCCCTTCAATGCAATCTTCCTTCACGTCCTCTATCCATTCTATGACACTACTCCATTCGTGTTGACTGTCCAGAGTCCACGGATTTGATCTCAGGACATTCACAGCCGCTTTCACCTCCACCATCTCAACCTCCCACAAGCAACAGTGAGTTTTCAAGAGTTTTAGGCTGTTTTGCCTCCTTACCCTAAGAGCCTAATATTACGACAAAGTTCCTCCTGTCTGATATGTTCTTGTGTTAGAGCTTGTTTACCAAGTTGTACCTTGATTATGTAGTCCACCCTTGGCCAGGTGGCTTGAGAACAGTAGCATTCATTGTTTAAATGGGCATTCAAGAGAACTGCAGAGAACTGCCATACATGTATGGCATTTTACCTGTGCCATACATGTGCATGGTCAGGTGATTGTAATGTGAAACAGGTTGTATCCAGAAAACAAGGCAGGTCTCCACTAGCTGGTAGGGCAACAATCATGGCATGTTTGCATAGGTTTGTAGACCATAATCATTAAGCTAATATTGACCAAAGGAAGTGTGGATGCAGAATCCAAAGCGATAGGATTACAAAATGTACATCACATGAGGTGTTTTAATAAGAAGAATATCTACCATCTCAGTTCAGTCTCGTCTTACAATAAAAACAAAATGTTCTGTCTCTCCCTAAATGTGATGATAGGTATAAGAGGAGCGGTCTCCACGTAGGACACTCCTTTCCCGGCTGCATTCCTCTGCTGTTGAGACATGTCGCTGTACAGCTTTGGCTTGGAGCCCTTGTCCTGCCACGCCTGGAACAAAGACAAGACGCGTAGGTGAAACTAGGTTAAAACAGGTTGCATCGAGGTAGATTATGGCCACATGTAACACACGTGCACACACACACACGCATGCACATGCACACACGCTCGCTATCCTTTCTCCACAGTCTATAACCTAAGGGCTCGGTTATTAGATGATTGGACTCACAGAAGCAGTCTTCCGGGTTGTGTTTCAGTGCAGGGTATTAGACTGTGAGTGCAGGAAATGGATTGGAAAAGGACGAACCCTGACCCTCTTTGGTTTCTTTCATTGCTGCTTTGAAGTACTTATTGTATAGTGCAGAAGGGGGGGGGGTACTATATGAGTATTGAATGTATTGTACTGCATGTACCATATGAATATACACAGTGCAGTGCTACGAGTGCATACATTTCATGTCACATTTGAGACATTTGACTCACTAGAGCATTCACTGTCATTATTATATCACTCACTAGAGCATTCACTGTCATTATCATATCACTCACTAGAGCATTCACTTTCGTTATTATATCACTCTAGAGCATTCACTCTTGTTATCAAGTGACAAAAAAACTGCACACATCATCAAAGCAATCAATTATCAATCAAGTATTTGTCATTTATGTCATCTTTGCTTTTGTCCTATGAATCC
>OMKN01080482.1:0-10617 GCA_900302345.1 Melanonus zugmayeri
TGGCGAAACCTACGTACCTGGCCCGCTGTCTTTGATGGTGATGAGGGGCGCAAAGTGCTGCGAGTCATAGCCCAGGACGATGGGGTACTTGTAGCACTCAGTGGGCGGCCAGTGGAGCGGAAGGTAGATCCCGCCCACATTCAGTGGAGAGAAGGAGGAGCCAGACTTCATGCTCCTCAGGACCTGGTCTGTTCACATTCACAGGAGTACTGGAGTTAACACGGGAGCCGGCCGCCCACATTTTCTTTTCAGGTATTTTTTCCACCGGCTATGCAAGTGTATTTCTCTCTTTATTTAAATCCTAAGTTCTTGGTTTTATTTGGATTCCCTCGTGAAATCAACACTTTGCACAGCTTACGGTATCTAAAGGCTTCAATATTTTTTACTTCTTTTTTTATAAAGCCCATAGGAGAGAATATTTTTTTCTGAAATTGGCAATTGTATTAGTAGTAGTTTGTTTTTTGTGTGCAATAATTACAATAGTTGGAGGGAGGGAAGGGGTTTCCATAGCCACCATTGCCTTCCTGTATACCATTAGCTGTAAAAATAAAAATAAAACAGTAGAGTGTACAGCAGTGCAGTGATGTGTATTTTGGTATCGTACCTGCGATGACGATGATGGGCCTGCGCAGGATGTTGGAGAGGATGAAGATGTGGATGTCTTCCAGGGAATCAAACTGGAGGCCGTTGCTACTGGAAACTGGAGATGCCATCTTTACAATTTTCTCCCACTCCTCCTCCCAGTTCTAGGAAATGGTCCAGTCACACACACACACACACACAGTTAGAATACATTATCCTTTACTAGGGTTGATTACTGCAATATAAATCATTTGAAATAATATATCAATTAATACAAAGTATAACAATCCACCTCTAGAGGCAAAGCCAAGCACAACATTTTCAATAAAAAATAATAAATGTTTTGAAAAAACTTTTTTATCTTAATGCTGATGTCTACTGTTGACAGAATCCACAATTTCATCACAGACGACTTTCTCCTAGCGTACCGTGGTGGTGTAGCGGAGCCCGGTCTGGGTGAACTCCTGCGAGTGTAGCAGCTCCGCCTGGAAGCGAGCCCTGAAGCTGCCCGTGTCCGTGTCCTTCAGGACCCCGTGGAGGGCCTTCCTCAGCACCAGGTCCGTGTCCTGGACCCCCAGCATGTACTGAGACGCAGCGTGAAGAAGGCAGTTCCCATCCCCTAGAAAACACGCCAAGGAAACACAGTTTGTTAAACCACAGTCGGAAAGGCCATTTGATTTGCACTATTGGTGTGTGAGTGAACCAAATGTAATATTTCTTTCATGAATAAAGACAGAAACAAACAGGAGGCTCAGAACAACCCAGCGAACCACGTGCACGTCTTCTACACCAAAAAGCACACACACACACATAATGGGTAGGTGCACAGAGAGAGAGAGAGGAACAAAAGCATGGGGATTTCCAGGCCGTGAGGATGGTTGTCAGGTAGACTATCTGGTGTCTACTACACTCTCAGGTGTGAGTGGTCTGCAACCTACACACGCACACTGTGTGTGTGTCTACTCACCACTTCCCCTTTACTCTACCTAGAATACATCTGTCTGGGGAACATTAAATGCATGTTTGTATCATTTATGTGTGAAATACATTTTGGGTAAAATAAATCTTTTTTTGTTTTATCTGCTTACACTAAAATAGTCACAAGAGGTATTTTTTGGGTTTTTATCAGTATTTATAATCTTGTGTTTGTATGATAAGTAACTCCCTCCCTCCTAAGGTCACTTACAAAATCTGGGAATTCTTTTTATTCTTTCTATTGCAGTCCGGGCCTGTTATCGTTGTCAAACAGAACAGAATAAATAAGTATGTGTTTGTTGATCTGAAATACCCCGCTGCTGCAAAGCACACAGAGGAATTTCCCAGCTCAAGTGCTGCCTTTTGTGTGTGTATGTGTGTGTATGTGTGTGTGTGTTCCTCCTCTGCGATCCCAAGTTACGACTCATCAACGCCACTCAACTGGCCCGGACTTTCCACAGGGGCGGAGCTTGGGCCAGGCGGAATGTGGTGTCTTTGGCGTGTGCGCCATCAGCGGCAAATGGAACAGTTAATTAATGACTGCTGATAAAAAAGGTAGCTCGTCTTTCTTGCGTTAACATGCAGTCACACAAGCAGATCGTTAAAGTTCTCCGTCTCTTTTTTAGCAACAGTTTGAACGATTGAAAGTGAAAACACAAATGCACACAAACCAAAGCCAAAGCACCTGTCCTTATTCTGCTCGGTCTCTTATATGATTAATAGAAATGCAGCACTTCACATCATATTGACCAGATCTCATGTGTGGTTTCGACTTTCCACCCGGACCATGAAATAAATACATGAATTAATCAATTCATGTGTAAATATAAATCTTCCATAACCATACCGTTGCTCACACAAAATCTCACTTCCTGAATGGTCATCTCAGAGTTGTCAACTAAGCATAAATGGACTTGGCCCATTGATCTAAATATAAATATAGGCCTCAACAATGGAAGCTGTGGTCATCGTCACACAGTAGAAAGGCGAAGCAAAGCATCCCAGTGCTTTCCAACAGGAACTGTGTCACATGTCGTAAGAACACTCGTTCCTTTTGCCTGCGGAGTGGTCTCCAAGTCTAAAAACAAAACTAACATCAAGCCAGAGAAAGATTCCTTTGGCTCTAGGAGGAAATACCTGGGTTACGTTGTCACATACACTGCAGTGTTGAGTTTTCCATGAGTAATACACATTTGCGTAAACAGATAACGCATTAAAGCAGACCCGAGTTTAAAAGTATCCCATTGACACTGCATTATCTGATTTAATGTATTCAAATACATTTTAACATAAGGGTACAATAATACGACTAATATAACAAACCATGCATTTTTGTGTTTCCTAACTTTGTATTGTCTATTCTTTTCTAAAGACTTTGAGAGTTGATATTGCAGGTCATTTCTCATGCAGGTTCTCCACCAGACCTAATTACAGTATATAACCAGCCACATATAACCAGCACATTAGGGCTTTCACCTGGAAAAGCTTTATTTTTTTAGTTTAGTCATTATGGAGAGTGTGTGTGTACGATTCAGACTCAGTGTTGTCTCTGCTTTAAGTACATCATCAGTGTGTTGGAGATAATAAACAATTCAGACTTGCAGGGACACATGACAGACATGAGACACTGCCTGGGAAATACCCGCGGAGGAACACTTAGGACAGTTAGATACTCAAAGATGTTTCAATAGTGCACTTCTTCAGTGGAGAGGAGGAGCGGCGGGTCTAAAGGAAACAGGGAATCGAGAGGGATAGTGTGTTTTGAGAAGTTTGAGAGTGCGTGGTGTGAAAGTGGTTACTTGAAAATGTTTTCTGACTTTAGTTACAAATGGATGGGTGGATGGATGACGCGGTAGTCTCCCTCATGCTCCTCCATGTTATCCAGCCATCGATCACATTCTATCCCACTATTTCTCTCCCTCTTCCTCTCTGTATGTATGTACGGTATCTACGTGCATGTGTGTGCGCATGTGTGTGTGTGTGACAAAAAGAGAAAGACAGAAACATTAAGGGAGAATGTCCCAGTGACTCAGCTACAGAGTGTGTGTGTGTGTGTGTATGTGTGTGTGTGTGTGTGTGTCATCTGTCCTCTGCTCAAAGTCATGACTGGGTCCTTCAGACTTCTAGACACTCGTACTTTCATACTTTTTTCCCATATTTATGACTCGGTCAGGAAATTCCATCCAGGGTGCTGGCAGTAAATCTAGGAATTAGTAATCAGACAGAGGTCTTTCTGAAGTAGAACCAAAACAGTGTGTGTGTGTGTGTGTGTGTGTGAGAGAGAGACACAGCATACACCTGAATTGTCCCAGGTAACAATTCATAACAAAGTGGTAATTCAAGTGGAAATCCTGAATATTTGACATCATTGTATTTTTCCCTTAAATGTAATGTAAAACAAAATGGTGGATCCAGCTGACACCAATGTTAACTTGTTAACATTGTTAATTTATGGCCTTGTTTCATTGAGCAAACAAGTGAGTTTACATGAGATTAGATTATTCAACATTTACATGTTGAATAATCTAACTAAATATTTATTTGTTCAATTAAAAATGTGTTATCATCTAGACATCATCAAATAACACTTTCTATACCTCTGGGAATCTAAAATAATAGTAATTAAAAGTAGTTAACAATAGACCAGCAGTGGCAGTGTGAATACCACTGAATGAATGAGGATTATCATCAAGAATGAATGTCACTCAGAATAGTGTCACTTAGGTCATCAAACATGGACAGACGAGACAAACTGAAAGAACGGACAGGATGTTTTCAACGAACCGGCACGTCCTGTGATGAACAAACAACAAGCGGATATATCTCCCGCCCCTCGCACTGTCGGCGCACACACACGCACACATTTGTGGAAATTCACAGGGAAACATAATGAGGCAGTCGGCGAACCCCCGTGGAAATGGCGTCCGAACATCTGTAAACAACAAGTAAACAAGAGCGCCACCACCACCGCGGAGGATGACGATCAGAGAATTTCCTAGTGTCGAGCTCTGACTGGAAGTCCACAGACAGGTACTGGTGTGTGTCAAAGCATAAGTTGTTACCGCAAAAAAGAAATATGACACTGATAACATTTTTTAAAAGATTACCGAAACTGATGATTTGGAAACTGGGCCTGCCTGACATCTTTGACTTGTTCAATGGGAGGAGGAGGGTTACGACATGACTGATGTCTGTCATTTACAGTAACGTGGGTGGTGAGTGATAGCATCTCAACTCTGCCCCTGACATCACACAGAAAAGCGTTCTCAAAATGGAAACAAAAGCCTAAACAACTAGACAAATATTTGTTCTACTTATAACTTCCCTCAGGTGTTGTTCCCAGAGACACACGGGAGCACATTTAAAACAACAGTTTGGGTGAAGTAGTTCAACTCTACGGTTTACAGTGAATGAGTTGAAATGGAGATCAAAGTGACACACGGTCCACTAGATGGTGAAACTAACTCAAGTATATCCACCTGTATCCAATATGAGTGATGGTCCACATAACAGGCTCAAAAAGGATATTGAATCTGAGAGTATGTGGAGTTTGTGTTTTCATTGTCTGCTTTGTACTGCCATGTGTGGCGTTTCTTTTTTTTAAGTTGAATCAAATCAGGTTCATTTGTACAGTGAAAGCAACGCTCGAGTCCTTGAAGCTTCGAACATTGGAATGAGTATCAACAAAAAAAGTAGCGTCTGATAACACACTCTTACCGTTGGTCCGAAGGGGCACCATCTTCTTGACCTCGCGACACCAGTTGAGCTTCTTCTCCTGCTCCAGGGACACCTGCATGGCACGGTCCAAGATGGCGGCCTGCACAACCTCGCGGAAGGCCTGCGGGAAGTGGTTCATGGCGATCATCTCCAGCGTGTAGCGGTGCATGCCGCGCAGGTGGTGCATGAGACCCCCGCTGGCGCCGGGCTTCACCACGTCGTTGGGGACGCGCTGGCGGATCTTCACCGCCTTCAGCAGGTTGGAGACGAAGAGGAACTTGGGGAGGAAGTTCTGGCCTTGCGACATGGCGGGTAAGCGGAGGACGAGTCGGGAGGAGCGTGAGGAGAATGGGAACAGGATTCGGGAACGCCGGCCACCGCCAACCTAGTAACAACGTGGGAACCTGAACGAGGAGGGTATGGAGTTATGACAGTGTAATAAACACCTGATGAGAACATATTTAACATTTGAAATGATTAACATCCCCTTCATGAATTAAACTGATTACTATATTCTTCTTTGCAGTCAGAGCCACTGTGGTTTATATTTACTGTGTATAAATACATCTATTCTACATACTGAATTATTAAGCTACGGTTAAGGATTTTTGGGGGGGTAAAGGCCAAATGGTACTCGTAAGTAAAAATAAAAATAAAAATAATCCTGTAATACTCTTCACTTAACAGATCCTACAAAGTATTGAAACGATTGCCTGGTGGTTTTCATATCTGAAGTAAAGGCCAGGCAGCAATAAAAGAATACGAGGGTCAGGCTTTAAAGCCCAGCTCACTTATTACTCTCATCTGTTTTTAAAGGTAGAAACGTGGGGGGCAAATCTCAGGCCACACACAATCACCATAATACGTGAATGTGAGAAAAGAGTAAGGTGAGTACATCAACTCATGACCAGCCGACCAGACGTAGCAGTCACCCTGTAATGGTCTCTGTGACTCGCAGCTCTACCTTCACCCGGAGAGCAGCAGGTGCAAAAGGGGGATCTAACGTGTGTCAGTAAAACCACAGGATAGAAAGCAACAATCGCCATGATGTCTGCTTTGGCATCGTCGGACGAGGCGGTGAGCACAACGGTTAACGCTGCGGTGGAGGAGCGCGACTGGCTACCACAACGAAAACACAATAAACAGGAGACTTCGCTGACGTTGGGGAGGCTTACGTAATTCCTCGCCTCGGCGTCCCGAGGCGCGCGAGACGGTTAAACGGCTACGTCGCCGTTGTGGAAGGCGGGTGACAGCAGCGCCATTAAAGACGTTTGTTCTGTTTAAAATGTCCTGCGTTCGCCTGGGAGGAGGGGGGGGCTGACGTCTTTGTAAACAATGGCTGTCAAAGAAAGAAAGCCACTGTCGTGAGCGAAGCCTCCAGCTTTTCCCCCACCGCCACCACCATGTCCCCCGCCACGACAATTCACTGTGAAAGGCCTAAAAAAATGCAGTGAGTCTTGACATTCGTGTTACAAACATGGTGGTAGCCGGAGAGGGCGACGGGCGACGGTGTCTTACCTGTGATAATGTCCGGGTGATGATAACAAAGCCTTCAGTAGGCTCGTAGTCCTTCAGCCACTTCACTCAGCCCCACCGCAGCGGTTGTTCTCGGCGCCATTCAACCTTTTCTTCTTCTACTACTACTACTACTTCTTCTTCTTCTTCTCCTTCTCCTTCTTCTTCTTCTCCTTCTTCTTCTTCTTCCCTCTCGCCAGGCTATCCAGCCTACAGTCTGGTGCCGTTCGCCTCTGTCCGCCCCGGTCTGTCAGAAACAATTCACGCGAGGTCCCTTTGAGCTAGTTAAACGTTACAAAAAAAGGAAAGCCCGGGTTAAGGGGAAGGGGGATTTCCACAGAGGGGACTTTCCACCCACCCATTTCCCTCTCTCTCTCTCTCTCTCTCTCTCTCTTTAGTAACGCCACAACCCGGGAGGCTGCAGTACGGCTGCCCCGCCGCCAGGGGGTCTCCGTCTGTCTGACGTCCAACACACGCTGTAGTCTAGCCGCGACGCGCCCGCTGGGCACAAAGGAGCGTCACCGGGATAGACAGACGGCGCTTTGCGTCATGTTTAGTCTCACGTTATTCTAGGCGGATAAATAAACCAAATGCATTTGGAAACAAACCAGCGTTGGGCATCGCCATTCGCCCATGTAGAGCAATTGGAGAGCTAAGCTGAATGGTCTCATGGTGTAGACTGGTGGTGGCTATGGGAGTTTAAATCAGTTTACTCACAAGGCTTTAACAATTGTTCTCTCAGTCTGGATTGATCACACACCCGAACTCAACACATACATATGAAATACCAATTCCCTAGCAATTGGTATGCTGGCTGGATAGATCATTTGGTGACTTGACATTTGAAATATTTTACATAGCTCATACATCAGACAGCTGTGGTTGGAGACCTATTCAAGATTATGATGACCTGTATGCTCACTACTAGAAGTATGTCCCCGTCTTGAAAAACAGAACAGCGGATGAATGGACAGAAGTTCAGTTAAGAAGGGTAATATGTATGATTATTAATTCCTATTTTTTTGTATTGGCATGTACTTTGAACTTAAACCGGATTTGAAAGCAGGGAAATGTGCTGCTGTCCTAGTCTTGTGGTATGTTGTTCCTTTACATTGGAACTTGAGGAAGTTCGATATTTGCAAAGAGTGGAACTATCAACATTATTCAGATAACGTAACATTGTGACTACAAACTGGAAATGTATTTTAGGCCCTGTTAATCATCATATTCCAGTAGGCCTATCCACTTACGTAATTTCTTTTTTATCCGGTTTGTTCCACCACACTTTTAAAGACGTTGTGTGGAGAACTTTTCTTTAATATTGTATGATTTCTGTCATCCATATTTCCATAGGCTACCAATTCAATGCTCAGGCACATGTGTGTAGGCCTATATGTTGATATGTATTGATCTACATACATAAGTAAAGTAGCTGTGTACACTTTATTTTTTAATCCAACCCAACATCCAAGCCTACATACACTCATTTGACCCCAAACCTACACCCTCACTCCTACTCACCTAGAGTCAAAATGTCTATTGTGCTCTCATAGTATATGGCCAGTCCTTGGGGACTGGTTGAAGGTTAACCCCTTAATATTGATTCAGAGCCCAGCAGTTCTTTCTCAGGATGAGGCATATGAGGTGAGGTGCAAGGTGTCAGAAGAGCAGGGAATACCACATATTCTGGGGAGTATACCATACATTCTGGTGGAAACCACCAGGGTCCACAAAACATTACGCAGAAGTAAGTAGTAATTCAGACACACAGTAGTAGACCTACAGTCAGCAGTGTGATAAAGGGGTGAAAGGTGATAACGATTCAGGGGGCCCTGAGAGGGAGAGGGCCATAGACAGAGCCCTACTGGACAACTTATGCACTGTGACCTACCACTGAAAGTGCACTCACCGACTGCACTTTCAGTGGTCAGTGATCAGTATGAGTATCAGTATGAATGATCAATGAGTCCGGTAAGTCAGTACAGGCACGGTCTGAACAAGACTGGTTACTCTGACAGCGATAGACGTGCAAGTGACGATGCAGCCAAAGGAGGCAAAACATCCTGAACGCTCAAGGACATCATGTCACCCGCCAAACTGAAGTCCACTGTGTTGTCAGTAGGCAGCCCCGACACCCACACTCTTGTCCTGTACTCAGTATCATCCACTGCATCGTCAACAGCCAAATCCACATGTCCATCATCGAGTCGATAGACACTCACATCAGTTACATCCGTGCTGCCATCTAAGCATGAATAGGGAGAACATTTACTGGCAGAACCAAGTTTCGATGCCTCCTTCTTCTCTTGACCAGTGACACCATTCTGAATGTTAAGAGTGTGACTGTCTGCTGCATTTACAGCAGTGACGAGATGGATGGTGTTTTCCCAACAGCTTTCCACGGTCTTCTTTGTTGGCCAGCAATACCCAATCACCTATCTCCAAAGGCACTCCCCATACCATTATTTTGTACAGGTCAGCATGCCTCTTCAACCGCTTTACTGTATAAGCCTGTGCAGCATCAACGGCCTCCCTCAGATCCTTCCTCAAGGATTGGACATACTGGTGTATTCTGCATAATGGCCTTTTTCTCTGGTCCCAACTCATTACAAACACTATTAATAATATAATAATAAATCAAAAAAATAAATGATAAACTGTAAAAAACTAAAAAGTAACTAAGGACTAACTACTGCACTAATAAGCACACTTTTACATGAGAAGAAAAAAGGGGAACATATAGACATTTCTCAAATACATCAATGGATAAATAAATGAATAACTGGCGCACTCTACTGGCGACAAACAAATTCAAGTAAACCCAGTAGGCCCTACTGCTTCAGCTAGGCTAAACTAAACCTTTAACACTGCACCATTGTAACAATCACCAATCACTCTGTATTCGTCTATAATGTCATTGGATTTTCATCCAATATATTGAATTAAAGCTTCCGATCGACTGACAGTTGTGTGATCGAAAATGATCTACGACATGGTGGATTGCAGCCAGCTTCTATTTATTATTACTGTTATTAACATTCATCATCAAATCAAGTTTAAATGAAAATGTGGAAGTTTGTCACTTTAATTGGGGAACTTTGATGGGTTCACTTTCTGTATAGATGTGAGTTATATATATATATATAGATATGTCCCCAATATAATGTTTTCTATGAAGTGAAATATAGGCTATATATTTTAATATACCTTTAATAAATATATAATGGTGGGAAAAATGTGTGCTGCGTGCCATACCTAGGGGCCCATACACATTTACTTTCATGGGGCCATAAACTACTGGCTACACCCCTGCCTACAGTAAAGGGTTAATAACAGGTTAAACTGACTTTTGACAGGCCTATGTGTACAAGGGTGGAAACTATGGCCTACAAAACGAGTACACAAGTAGCACCATGTATTCATTGGAGTTGTCGTATTTCAGTTACAATGGCGGATTCGTGCGAGCAACGGGCTACCGTTTACACACACAGAGGCAGAACAAAGGCGCATTGACAAGGCTGGGGAAAAGGGACTCATAGGCTACTTCATACACTTCCATGTCTGGTAATCCACCCAGAAGGATTTCCTGATTTTGCATGACCCCTAGTGGCAGTCAGCTAGAACCACACATACAGTATGTACTAATCTGTAATAACACACACACACACACACACAAGCATTAACATGCTCCCCACACAATTCTGATACACAAAAGGATCTCTCTCTCTTCTCTCTCTCTACATATGATATGTATGTTTGACTGAACAAGGCAGGTACTGACTTGGCTTTTTTTGGCAATTTCCTATTCATGCAACACCTCCCCCCCCC
>OMKN01080487.1:0-12563 GCA_900302345.1 Melanonus zugmayeri
GTCAGCAATCGCTAGCGGGGATATACGCGCTAGCACCCCCCCCCTCAACAATCGCAAGGTAAGTAGATCTTTCGACCTGGTCATTGAAAAAGTTCCCGAGCCGAAAAAGTGTGGGCACCCCTGCTCTAGTATATGCCAACGCCATTTCACCTGGCCCTAACCGGATCCTCAGTAACCATGTTATCTGTCTCCATGGAAACATGCTTCATGGTTGCCAATCCTAATGCCAATTTCCAATCCCCAAACGTCTTACTTGGGTCTCCTGAAGATGTGCCCGTAGTGCGTGCAGGCCAGGCCCACGGTGGGCGTGTACACTATGGGCATCAGCTCTTCTATGTCCTCCATCAGCACTCTGTAGAACAACCTCTCGTTCCTCTCCTGGATGCCCATCAGATAGATGTACCTACGGAGAGAGGCGGATAGCAGCCAAAAGACAGGGATTAATAAGTACACGTGTGAATACAAAAAGTAGAAAGAAGCAGAGATGGGAAGAAGAAGTCAGAAGAAAGGACTAAAAGATGAAAAATTGTAATGAAAACCAAAGAAAGGGAAGTACCCTCGTTTCATGATTTGTGAAATGGTAGAAAAAAAAGGACCCGCATCGGATACAGGAATGACATATATATACTGTATAGCAAGGTTTGAAAGCTACCGTCTTACTTCTGAAGAGGGTCCGTCATTTTCTTGAGGTTATTCTGGAAGCGCAGGGCCTGAATGTCCTGGGTCTCCACTTTGGGAGGGAGGAGACCCTGAATGCCCAAAATCTGACGTTCCTGGAGGGAGAAAGCCATGCCCTGGAGGAGAGACAGAGACGGAGTTAGGAAAAAGAGAAGCATCCATCTTTGCCTGGGTGGCAGGAAGCCATCAAAGGCCTAACTCACCATTTTACATATGTCTGTTTCGACGACTTGACTAGAATTTGATCGTTGATATAACTGCACACAGCATTCATCGTTTGTCATTTATCAAGTGAACATTTGCTCACTTGCTGTGCTAGTGACTCAAGTTGTCCTGGGTCATTTAAGCACTGCTTGAGGATTTAAATGTAATGCTAATATTTGACTTTACTTGAATATGAATACATTCATAATATAATCAATAATACATGAATCTGTTAACTATGGTCTCCATGGAAATGGTTTATTAAAGGCCCTGGACATCCAAATCCACAATAACCTTCTAACTATGTAATTTAAATTCGTATGTAGATACTAGTAAGCATATAAATAGTATTAAACATTAGTTTCAATCCATGTCTGAAATATTGTAATTTACGTTTTTTACTCTTTCCTGATTTTGGGTTTGAATTGGGCGGGATTTTGCCTCTTTGCTCGCCGCTACTAGGGGAATCCTGGCTCAGTGTTTGTCTCAGAGAAAAGCTTGGGGGTTTGAGAAGAAGCGTCCCACAGGGACAACGTAATAACATAATATACGTTACATGGTATTTTGGAACACTGTCACCATCAAATACACACACTCAGACATACATTTAGAAACACTCTGAAGGAGAGGCCGGGAAAGCTACTTGACACCAAAGAAGAGCTGGGTGTGTGGATCGTTTCATCCTAAAAGGGCTGTGTGTGATGTATGGTCCGGGCATGAGTGAAATACGAGCCAGGACGCGTGGAACACGTGGAAGTCCGGTTTTAACACACGTGAATCTATGTGTATATGTGTGTGTGTGTGTAATTGTATTCTGTATGGGTAAATGTATAGGGGGAGAGGGGTTCAGACTCTTTGCTGAGTCATGCTGATGCCACATTTCACTTCATTTCAGCGCAAACTCCAACAAAGCCATTCAGTTTGTGTAGTAGGAAACAATTAGAATGTGAAAAAGCAATTTTAAAAGCATTTTAAAACTTACCAGATTAAGTTCAATATTGTATCACCTCAAATATGGACATTGACCATCTTCAATGACCACAATGATTGCTAACAAATAGCAACTACATAATATGTCAGCGTACAGCATTCTTATTCTACTAGTCTACAGAACAAACAGGTTACAGGCCTATAACATGTTTTACTATAGGCCTACATCCAGTTTCCCTTAACACTGTGGCAGATTTGTAGTAGGTACACAAGACTCTGACATAGACTGGAAAAGTATTTTCAATGTTGACGTCAGTCTCATGGCCCTTGTGACTTAAAACGAGACGGTCATTTAGAGGCTGAGTAACCCAATTCTATGCACTTATATAAATATATTTTGCAATAACTCATGATGACGCACTTCGTTGCTGCACTTCTCTGCCGATTAGACAGATTTACTCAATGGACACTAGGGACGGGAATCGGCAGGGACCTCACGATACGATTTTTGAGTGCGATTGTATCTTGTGTGGTTTACCCTGGTTTACACTATGGGTATAACGTTGGGGTTCGGGTTCTACAGGTCAATCATTCACCATTGTTTTTCATATGAAAGTGGCTGAACAGAACCTAGTTGAATCAACTATAGGTGAATACACTATAGCGCCCTCTGTAGGATGGTACCATTAATATGTTTCCACAGATTGCATTGACGAATTGATTGAAAACTAAATTGTATTTTTGTATCATCAACCTAACAAGTATTGTGGAAGCAAAGAATCCCGATACTCGCATGAATCGATTTTTTCCCCCACCCCTAATGGACACAAATGTCCAGTGAGAAGTCCCAGCAAAAAAACAACAATACGCTCAATAGGAAGCAGTGGAAGATTGAGGTTCAAGAAATTGATTGGATTCTCATGAAAATCAATTAGCTGGCGGTTTGACATAAATGGTAAATGGACTGCATTTATATAGCGCTTTTCAGACTGGTCAGAAAAGCGCCCAGTCAGGGTCTTGCTCAGGGACACCTCGACACTCGAACCAGCACCCTTCTGGTTGCCAGACAACCCACTCTACCGCCTAAGCCATTTGTATTAGTATAGTATGAATAGTCTTCCCCCCCCACCCCCCAGCACCTCAGCCTTTACTTCAGAAAACTCCTATTTGCCAGGCCTGCAAATAGCCCTCTCTCAAAAGGTGTCAAAATGCTGCACAACGAACCTAGACCTCCAGCCTTCAGCTGTGCTGCTATTATTACCCTGTGATTGGTCACAATGTCACTTCTTGAGGGACAGAATGCCGTGGGAGACACGATATGGGCCTGACAGGCCTGATGTAGGGGACCTGATTGAGGGCTTGTCGTGTCGTGAAAAAATCCAACCCTTCTGGGACTTGCCAATTACTCTTAAAGGGCATTCTAATTATACATTTCAGGGTTTTTATGACAGCCCCTCTAACCCTTGATTTCACGTTTACATTACACGTCTACAAAACTCTATACTTCTGGAAGCAACCTGTGTATTTGTGTGTCTCATGTGTCCCAGGGTAGCACAGCCCAACATTCTTTGGTCACACCTATTCTAGTCCTTTTACAAACACGGGGTCAAATACACAATACACCTGAACAAATGAAACATCTGACAGACACCCAGGCAGACACTGCTTACCTTGTTGGTACGTGGGTTTAGCATGAGGGGCTTGCCCTTCTCTTTGGTGTGAGCCCATCGACACGCAGAGACACACGGCCGGATGGACAGCATTGTCCTCAACCTGGACAACATGGCGGACAGAGACTGAGAGAGAGAGAGACAGAGAGAGAGAGAGAGAGAGACACACACAAGCAAATGTTATACAAAGAATAAGCAGAATAACCTGTAGGCCTCCTTGAGCAAGATGCCCTACCCTTATCTGCTCCTTATTGACAAGTATCTGAAATCACTCATCATACTCCTTGACACATAAACAAGGACTTATTCGCACTTCAATGGGTTGTACAATCTCTGGTATTTCACCAGTATATGACTACACCCAAATATCCTAAAATATGAATAGACCAACTCTAACCATATTCATAATATAATAAAGTGGCACACATGGCCATACTGAAAGCATCAACAATGAATCGTGTAAAAGCATGAATTTTCACAGATGGCTCAAAAACGACGATAGCAATTGAGAATCTAATCTAGAGTCAAAGATAAGTAATATAAAGTTTCTAATCTGGAAAGACAGTGCCCAGAATAGATGGTCCTAATCCTGTCTGTAAGGACCAAATGAAGGCCAGTAGAAAGATGCAGGCTGGATTAGGATTAATGCTATAAAAGCAACCTCATGGAATGTAAATGGCATTCATCCAACTCTATTATTGAAAATGTAATTAATGCTGAAATACATAGTATAGTTATATCGGATCATGCCCCCCAGTCAATTTCCTTTTGCCTAGTTGCTAACGAAAACAAATTTAAACTATGGAGATTCAATAATTCACTGTTAAAAGATGATACTTGTATCTCCCTTATTGAAAAGAAAATAGAAGAATTCATATCTATAAATGTAGACTAGATCTAGAAAAGTTTCCTCTATTCAAACTGTATGGGAGGCCTTTAAGGCTACCTGTCGATGTTGGATAATCAGCTATGCATCAGCTAAGCTAAAACAATGGAGATGCAACACATGCAGGATCCTAAAAATTATACTTCAGAAAGCTCTACTCACAGTAAGGGCTGACTTACAAGCAATAATGCATGAAGAGACTGCCTTTTCTCTTTATCAACAGTCATTAGACTGGCTATATATTGATCACTGCTTATGCTGCCCACAGTGAGACTGGGTCCTGTATCCGTGGGAGAAGCCGGCGAGCCTCCCGTGTGTTGAACATGCCGAGAGAGAGAACGATCGTGCTTCCTGATTTTCTGTTGTATGATTGATCCGTTCTGTTGTTACCTGTGCCATTTAAGTCAGGAGAGTTTTCATTTAGCTTTGGCACCCGGTGTCAGCTTTTGTTTGTTCATTGCAGTTTAAAGCTATTATCACAAAAATGACCTCAAAGGGTACCTATATAGGTTGCCAAGAACATCTAGATAACACCCTAAAAAAACCTGCAAATGAGAGAGGATTGGTTTCAGGCTTATATAAGTTACTTCTTCTCTCCTCCCCCAATAGCAATATTCAGACACAAAAAAGATCTGGGTATCTCACTCTCCCCACTTGAGTGGGACAGAATCTGGAGGAACTCAGTATCATTGTCTAAATGTGTTAGATTTAGGGTAATACAGTTGAAAACTTTGCAAGTTTCGCTCTAGACTTAAAAAGATGGATCAAACCCTCTCAGGTTTATGCTGGCATGGCTCTGTCCAGCTGTTAAGGCCTTCTAGTTAGAGATACTTTCAAAAGATCCTGAATATGGATGTAGCTGTAGGTCCGGCTACATGCTTGCTGAGTACCAGCCCAATGGCATTCAAGGTAGATCTGCACAAAAAATGGTAGCATTAGCATGGCTTGCAACAAAACGCATAATGCTTATGAACTGGAAAGTTAGAAAAGCCAATTGTTTTAACTTTAATAATTGGTTGGAGGACTTTCTGAACCTTATAAGCATGGAAGAAGCTGCATCATGTCTGTTACATCTGTATTGGGGAGGGAATGGCTTATGGTAGTGGTCGACCAATATGGGTTTTTCAGTGGCCGATGCCGATATTTAGAGAGCAAGGCGGCCGATGGCCGATACGTAATGCCAGTATGATGTGATGGCCGATATACATTGCCATGATATATATCATGTTGTTGTCATTGTTCCACGCAGCCACACTGACAAGGCTGCCAGGCTGTCTGCAGTCACTTTGGTATTCAGCCTTGTGAGCTTTGTATGCGATTGTTTTGTCTGTATTAATGTTTTCTTTTCAAAAAAGGCCAATAATCGGCCTGATTAATCAGTTGACCCCTAGCTTATGGGACACAATAAGGACATTCCTGGACTCACAACATCCTGCCCTCTTCTCTTTGAAATATAATAAAGTCATTATTGGACTCACAATATTCACTCCTTAACCTTCTTGTCTGTTCCTGTAAAGTAAGGTATAAAGTATGGCTGGGCGATATGGTTGAGATCAATATCACGATAATCATAAGGATTTTACTATGACATCTTCATAAGGTGTTCTTTCAAATGTTTTATACGTCATTTTGTCTGTTCTTGAATGGAGTTGGCTTGTTGTTGTCAATTTACATGGCACAGTTGTGTATAACGATATCCCGATATCATTATATCGCCACGATGTGATTCCACTGAAAGACGATAGATGATAATATTGAATTATTGCCCAGCCCTAGTATAAAGTCATGTAGAGTTAATTTATGTACTGGAACAAAACTTGTGCTGATGTATGATCATGTGCATGCATCCTCCCATTGGTTTGTCTTGTCTGTGTAACATCCATGTCCTTGTATTGTCATATTATTTCTTTCTTCTTGTGTTTGATCATCATGGAAAATCTACAATAAAAATCTCAATCTAAAACAATCAAACAATGAATCGTGTAAAAGCATGTATTTTCACAGAGAGCAGATAGATTTCACAGATAGCAAATGACGACAGCAGTTGAGAATCTGTAATCTAGAGTCAAAGACAAGTAGGCTAATTTAGAGTTTCTAATCTGGAAAGACAGCACCCAGAATAGATCCTAATCTTGTCTGTAAGGACCAAATGAAGGCCAGTACAAAAAGAGTGTCTTTATCTCACAATAAAACTGTATGTCATAAAACTACTTACGCAAACATAAGCTTCAAACTTATTTTTCTGCACCAATACACCACACCAACTTCCTTGATTGTGAAAGCCTACTTGGCGATAAACTCTTTCTGATTCTGACTTGAGGCGGGTTATAATGCACTACATACATACCACAGCATATATTTATACACACGCACAACATACTGTATACCAGGCCTACTACCGGTTTTTCTTTCCTAACTTCAGAAATGCATTTGAAATTCAAACTAAGGCAACTAGGTAAACTAAAATATATAGATATATTATCTCTCTCTATATATCTATTATACATATTATAGATAACATTGCATTCTTTGGCAGCCATATTGAGACCTAACCACACTGCTGTCTGGATACAGACTTGGGTAACAGAGTCAAGACTAGTTAAACAACAGACACGCATCTAGTCAACATTCCTATTTATTCCTTCATCATTAATCATCTGTGCTTTAAAATCCTTTGCACTTCCAATTTACCTGACAACACCTATACAAGCACTATCTGACTTTATTGCCTCAATAAGGCAAGATAAGTGATTGAGGCAGAACAAAACTTGTGGACTTTTTGTGGAGATTTCACAATGATGTGTCATATTTCTCGTAGGACTAATCATCAATGCAATCATCACCAAAATAATTGTCATGAAAGTATTCGTGTATATGGATTAGTAGTAGCTTCTCAACACCGGTACCTGTAGGCCTATACCTTCTGAGAATGAAAGACGCTTTAGGAGACAATTGCAATTATAAACCATAATAAAACACTAAAAACCCTACCAGACAAATGAAGGCGGTCCCTTAGTCACACAGGGAAATTTGACTCACTTCAGACTGAAAGTTGTTTGTTTCAGTTCCTTAAGCAAAGGTTGGCGGCTGCAAACCTCCCAAGGCCTCTGGTACATCTAATCTATGAAGTCACACTATGTCAAGTGTGAATTAAACCATAAATCTATACTGTACTATTCTATGTTCACAACAATAATCTTAATATTTGAACCCAACGGTTCTAACAATATACCATTTAAACCATTATTGAAACCATAGAACAGTCTGAATAATCGTATTGGTCTATAATTCGAGGTAATCATATTTATATGGAGAAACAAATGACAGACTAGGGTCAGGTTTCACCCAGGATGTGAGCAAACAGAAGCCACTCCTCTTCCTCGTCCTCTCACAGAACATCATTGTTGAGAATCACATGAGTCAGTCAGGTTTTATAGCTGAGAGTACACAGATCAGTGTAAAGCTACAGGTTCATATATATAGGACCAAGAAGTCAAAATACATAATAATACACTGCATTTCATATGAATATACAGAATGTCAACTGTGAGCACATGTAGTATAACTTTGACCCCTCTGTTAAAGTGAGGCTTCAGTGTTTAGATGACCTCTATAAACATGAACAATGCTGTGATGCATGCATGCAGTGCAATCTATCAAGATAGTGTGTGTGTGTGTGTGTGTAATAACAAAGCCACATGCCAACACTAACCAGCAGGGACCACCCAGCAAGGAGCAAGGAGCAACTAGCTCACAGCTAAGGGATATGTAGTGGGCTGTGTTGCCCTTCAGTTACTAGTTATTGTGTAAATGAAATAAAGGGAAGCTGTTGCACAGGTTCACAACACTGTTGGTCAAACTTATGATCACTACTAGAACATAACCGCTTGCTACTAGCAACACAGTGGACTTCTGGAAGCAGAACGTCGTCGCATTATTATAACGGGGTTTCTTACCTGAGGGTTAAATCACGATCTCTCTCGAAGAAGAAGAAACAAATCTTCCCTTGGATTTATCGAGTTGTTTATGTCGTAAATGTCTCCTATTCATGGGAGCGCTGGTGTAGAGCCGCTTGGTTTGGTCCCCGTCCAGAGCCGCAGGTCTGTCGTCTGTGGAGATGAGGAGACGCCGAGCGCGTGTGAGAGAATGTCACCATTTTAACCAATCACGCGCCGGGATTTTCTTTGCGCCGTGCGCATGCGTGCGCGTCACGTGTGCAGGAAGTATTCAGGACTGCACAGCCCAAAAAAATATAAACAAAATCGCTGTACTCAACCACAGAATGTATAGACTAATACTCAACACAACAGGACACTGGACTATGGACTCTTATAATACATCCATATTATATGCAAATGTATGTATTTAAATGTATGCAAATACATAAACATTAGCATTTTGTACGTTTATTCTGAATACAGTGTTTGGAAAATATGTCTCGATAATATGCCCACACGGGTTACATAATATAATGGTGTTGCAGAAGTGTCTCCTACCTAAAATAGTGAATAGTGAATGAGTAATATAAGTGTACATCTGGGTTCTGTAGGTGTGTTAAGTAGACACTAGAGAGCAGCAAAGGAATGTGAACCTTAGTACACCTTAATGTAAGTGAGACGCGAGAGGACGCTGTGAAACAGACAAACTAATCCCACTTTAACTGACACCTTTAGGTGACAGACGTGGGTCGGGTAGTAATAACACTGAGAAGATGCCCTGCTTCAAACTGAAGGTCATTTGGTGTGTGAGTGTGTGTGTGTGTGTGTGTGTGTGTGTGTGTGTCCAAGATCTGCCAACTCACACCGCCTGGCCTCACTTCTCATCCCCTCAGTACTTCACTCAATCAACATAAAGGTTGTTTTACCCATTTTATTACATATTTGTCAGCAAAAACAAGCCTATAAAAGGTAAATAATGAGCATTAAAAAGCTCCGTTGTTTCTCATAAAAGCTGAGTCTACTTAAAGCATGTCCGTACAAAGGAAGAATAACTCACACAGGTCTTAAGACTGAACTGTAATTGTTTTAAGAAGCCATGCAGCGAGGAGGACGTGTTCAACATTCAGCGAGCTGGAAGCATTGAGGTTTACTGAGGCACAATGTCCACATAGCTTTACACACTTAAAAAAAGAAAAAGTCGTTACCCAACTGTGTGTGTAATGTGTCATTGAAATTATTGCTAGTTGTGTGTCTAACCTGTTGATTAAATTGATATGACTAGGCTTATATCAACTGTTTAATTTGCTTTTGATTGCTAGACCACCTTTTCATTTCCTTTCACATGCACCTGAAGCAATGCAAAGCCATGTTCTTCATAAACACATAGATATACAGCTATGTGTCTGTCAGTTTTTATTCAGTTGAATAAAAAACAGTTTACACCAAGTTCAAGATAATTATTCATATTGGTGCAAACCTGTTTAGAGAGCAGATATCTAGGCCTATGTAACAGTGACTGAGGAAAACAGTCGACTGT
Source organism: Melanonus zugmayeri (assembly GCA_900302345.1). Taxonomy (NCBI): domain Eukaryota; kingdom Metazoa; phylum Chordata; class Actinopteri; order Gadiformes; family Melanonidae; genus Melanonus; species Melanonus zugmayeri. The sequence continues at coordinate 9,844 of OMKN01080487.1, forward strand.
AGCCCTGGATGTGCTAGGAATAAAAATGTGCTTTTTAGCTCTAACTGCTATCTGCCAACTCAACAATTCTGACTGAAACCGTTTAGGATCTGTATCTCCTAAAGGGTGGTGCAATGCCGTGTGTATATCTATTAGCTACAGGATCATATACAATAGGCATAAACATTACGTTAGGATTGTCTCAGATCTCAATGCAGTTGTTGAGCGCAGCAATAGAGAAAAATATTATTTTGACGCACTAGCATTTTATAATTGAGGCCTACTGTGGAATATAATCCCGGTATTATGGTAAATACATACATTGCAGGGTTTGCTAGTTATAAGGCAATTGCATTACATGTGTGGTGTCTTTTTTAGTTGTTAGTTTTTTGTATAGACTAGGTGTATAGCAGTGATGCCTCGTCAAGTCACATGTGATGTGTTGAACCCTATATTGTGCAGGTGACACTGATACCGATTCGTTTTTGAGGCAATGGTTCTGTGTTGGCAGTGTTTCAGTCGATGATCCTGTATGTACAGAAGTGTCTGTCGTGTCTATTGACACAGTTGAGTCGTCAAAGAAGGGAGATTGTCACGAAATGTGAGCAAATAATCTGCGTTACTGTTCACATTGTGTTGAATAAATACATTGCTTATTTGTGGCTCAAGCCTGGAAGGAGGAAAAAGGTTTCGCTGCCTCCGATACATTCACTTACTTCTTAATGTTTCAAAAGTACTGAGCAAAGGCTATAGCAGACTGTGAAAACAGCCACCCCTGTTGCAAATATCAATACATTACAATTGCTGTATGCTGTTACATATCAGAACAATATCAATCATGTAGGTCTACTTCCTAAAAAATTCAGTTTCTCAGTGAGAGGACGTATGACTTTAAGTGATTCATTAGCAAAATTGGAAGAAATTTGTTATGCAGCATATATTAGTTTTCATTCTAAATACCATCAGTGTCTACATTCTCCAGAGGATGTGAGATGAATGTTCTGATCACAGCTATTAGTGGCAAACGGTGGTGAGCTGTTCAGCACAATAACCAAGATCTCATTCAATATTAAAACAACTTAAAACACTTCACAGTCGCATATCAAAAACACAAGTGAACTTCAGTGGTGAACACAGAATATCGTAGTCTTTAACACACATCAGAGCGTTAAATAAGATGATAAAGATTTTGATATGATACAAATGTACAAGACTATTGCTACCGGAGAGCATTCTGTGATCAATAATGACATCGTTGGTGCGTTCATGAGTTTGAACTCTTAACTGATTATATTGTCAATATATTCAGATCCTCTATGCTTAATGGCTCCTTTAGAGACACAATTTCATCGCTGGAAGACTATTTTATTATCACAGGATTGACCATTAAACCAAGAGGATGTTTTTTTTCATGTTCATTCTTAAGTCATTACTATGCACCATGCGTTGGCCCAGTTCCTGCAAAAAGTAAGAGTGGTTTGACTTTCAAGTAACATAAGCAGTGCCGTACGAACAACCTTTCAGTGATTTTCAGGAGATATGTCAGTAAGGAACCAGAGAGAACCTCGGCAAAAGCCCACAATCACTGGTTTGAGGGAGATATTACCGTAAAAACCTCATAGTAAAATAAACAACCAAAAAAGCCATTTGTAAGAGTTCTCAGGCGAGTAATAACACTCCGCCTTAAAACACTGACAGCTCTTTATTAACTTATTGTTAATTGCGTTGTGTCGTGTTTTATGCAGAGTTCAAAATGTCTGAATTAAAGCGACCTGGTTGACATCAAGAGTTGGGGACCCTTTGGTTAATGCTCACCTGCTTGCTCTCCTTCCCTGTCCTCCTGCCCTCTCTCACACTTTTCCCTTCTGCTTTGTCCTCGCTCTGCCCGCACAGTTTCAGCGCCCGGGAGATGAAGACGTCCAGGTCAAACAGCCTCGGCTCCTGCTTGACGGGCAGCGCCTCCTCCTCCTCCCCCGCCGGCTCGTTCTTGATCTCGTGGAGGAGGGGGGAAGAGGAGGGAGAGGAGGAAGAAATGCCGGAGGCGGGCTCCCGCACGGCGGCGGCGGGAGGAGGCGAGGCGGGCCGAGAGACCGCTGGCTCCGGTGACTGCGGCGGGAAAGGAGAGGAGGGAGAGGATGGTAAAAGTGGCGGGAGAAAGTTTGAGGAAGACGCCACGGGAGGAAGAGGGCTTAGCGTGCCGCTGTCGGATGACGGCTGAGTGCCGAGCTCCGTGCAGCGATGGAAGAGCGGGGTGCTTACCTCGGTGGGGGAGAGAGGGAGCGGGGGGGAAAAGGTGTAACAGGACATAGAGAGCGGCCCCAGCGGCGGGCTCGGACTTGGGGAGTGGAAACGGGACTGGGTGCTCTCCACCCAGCGGGAAATCTCCTGGAACAAGTCTCCCGTTTCCTCCTCCTCCTCCGCCCCCTCTTCCTCTGCCATGCCCCCCTCTTGCTCTTGCTCTTGCTCTTCCTCCTTCTCCTCCTCCTCCTCCTCGACACCGCCTCCGTCGGGCTCGGCCGGGACAGACGGGGCCTTAGCGTTAGCGCTGGGGTTAGCGCTGGGGTTAGTGTTAGCGATGCTGTTGCGTTTCCAATGGGACAGGTCCAGGATGAGCTTGGGCTCTGAGTAGTGCTGGGGCTTGCCCTCCCTCCAGGTGATCTTGTCCAGGTAGGACGGGGAGCCCACCTTGTAGTCGCAGGAGTGGCCGCAGTCCAGCTCTCCGTAACCCGCCCCACCGCCGC
>OMKN01080488.1:12536-28221 GCA_900302345.1 Melanonus zugmayeri
ATGACTCACACATACGGGGTACATTATAATCATGTCACGTCCGGTGACCACACATAGAATTCTGGGTAATGCAGTTCTTAACGGGGGACATCTGAAAACACTGTGGTATGTTGCGGCCTCTCGTGCGCTTTGGCCAATGGGGAACATAGTGGGAAGTACCATAGAAACTCCTCCCCTTTGGTTTAAAGGGCTCTACAAACAGATGGATCCTCCTCTTTGGCCAAAATGTAGTATGCAGTATGCTAGTGTGAACAGAATCTGTAGTATTCCAAAAAATACCCGGATGTCGTACTGATTCAGAAAAAATCTCCAGTATGCACAGGGCCGGATCCCGAGTCACGTAAAAGGGCTCCCCCTAGCGCAAGGTTTCTATCCGCGATTCTATTTGTTGACGGGGGGGGGGGGGGTCTATTACGCAGTATGTGGGGCCTTTTGGGTTCTGAAATTCAGGGTCGGGCTCTAGAACAGCGTGTCTCAGTTGGTCAAATTTTCTAGAGGGTCCCCCTGACCTTTGGGCCCCTGGGCCTGGGTCCGACAGGCCCGTTCAGGGATCCAGGCCTGTCTATAGTCATATATTGTGATGGTTTTGAGAACTTGACTGGAAAGAAACACTCTTTTATTTCAAATTGTCTTATTGCAACTGCTACTTCATATCAAACCTTGATAAGGAATCGTGTAATTAAACATGACAGGCATAGTTTAAGTCACACGATGGAATACTGTGGTAGAAAACCAAATGTATCCTAGAAGCAATCCGTAATGACATGAAATGAAAAAGATAAATCAAGGTTCTCACGTGAACAGGTTGCCTGGTCTGCGTTCAAGACATATCCCGTTCGACATTGGCAGACATACGAGTTGCCATTGTTCATGCAAACGTGTTGGCAGTTGTTTCCCAGAGCACACACATCAACACCTGGAAAAGAGATTGATCGTTTCATTGGCTGGTTGTTGGATTTTTATTTTCACCGAAAAAGGTACAATGTGTGCAGCTATGCAAATATATTCATGTATTTGCATAGCATTTGCATAGCACCAAAATGTAATAAAAGAAGATCTGAGCTCTAAAGCCAAAATTGTTTGGATGCTACATAATTCTTCAGCATCTAGTTTACATGATTTTGACGGGCACTAACGATGCTGTGTTGCTTTAATGCTCAGATAATATGCAATTTTACTCTTGTATACCCTGTATATTGAGATGTAACAATAAATAATCTTGAATCTTGAGATATTGTAATGAAATGTTCAAGCCAACAGAAACGCATGCAGTTTGAACTGTTGAAAAAGCAGAGGTTCTCACGTGAACAAGTCCTCTTGTCTGGGTTCAACACGAATCCCATTTGACACTGGCAGGCATGGGAATTGCCGTTGTTGGCGCAAATGTGCTGGCAGTTGTGTCCTTGAGCACATGTATCTCCAACTAAAGGGACATTGCATTGAATTTGTCTCCTTTTATTGTCTTTCTTTGTCTCATTCAAAAACTCTGCCTCTATATTCCATTGAACACCAGTGTCCCAAGTTTTTGTTTAGGCTGTGTTCCATTTCCCTCATATTTAACTACCTATCCTAATCTACAAGCCCTGAACTCCATTAAATCCACCACACACACATCAAGCAATCTCATCTGTTTTTCTTCTGATTGTTATGAATTTCTGAACAGTTTTTTTGGCCCAGACCAGCTATTCAGTAACACTTCTAATCAAGCCTTGTTATATAAGTAGTACACATGACATCACAACACTTAAATGGGTTTCCTGCAATCCATGAGCTTCTCACGTGAGCAAGTTCTCTGGTCTGCGTTCAACACGAATCCTGTTCGACACTGGCAGACGTGCGAGTCGCCATTGTTAACGCAAATGTGCTGGCAGTTGTGTCCTTGTGCACATGCATTACCACCTGGAAATCAAGGATGTCCTGTGATTGTTTTTGGCTGTTATCTTTTGATGACATCGCTTAAAGAACCTCAAAACACAGCCAGTTGTTTTATTGGCCATGTGAACATTGGAGGGCGACCCCCTTTTAAATTGTACGTCTTTGGGTGACTATGAAGATATTAAGTTAAATATTATGAGTACATTCCACAAAATCGAAATATTTCATGTTCTCACGTGAGCAGGATCTCTGGTCTGCGTTCAACAGGAATCCCGTTCGACACTTGCAGACGTACGAATCGCCTTTGTTAACGCAGATGTGCTGACAGGTGTTTCCCTGAACACAAACATCTCCACCTGGAAATAAAAAGGTTTGTTGATGTTTGCTGTTGTTGTTTTTGAGTTTTTTATGACATTGTTTGAAGAATTGGTCATGTGACCAATGTACCAAAGTCGGTAATGAAACCAATTTTCATTTGTAGGCCTACATCATTTGGCTGTAGGTTAACAGACACAACTGATGCCTAAAGGTAAACACTAGGGGGCTCAGAAAAACCTAGAATTTTTTTTAGAAACACATATTTGATTTTCTTACGTGAGCAAGTACTCTGGTCTGCGTTCAACAAGAATCCCATTCGACACTGGCAGACGTATGAGTCGCCGTTGTTAACGCAAATGTGCTGACAGTTGTGTCCTTGTGCACATGCATCACCACCTGGAAATAAAGAGGTTCCAAAATGTCATTGTTTGTTGATGATGTTATTTATGACATAAAACATAAAAAACATTTAATTCTGGCCAGTTATGCAGCCAACCTCCATCTTATTTGTACATCTTTTATGCTGAATCTGAAGTAATGCAATATAAAGTTAAACATCAAGAGGCAGAAAAAAATATACAAATAGTTTGAAACAATAGCAATTTTCTCACGTGAACAAGTTCTCTGGTCTGCGTTCAACACGAATCCCGTTCGACACTGGCAAACGTACGAGTCGCCGTTGTTAGCGCAAATGTGCTGGCAGTTGTGTCCTTGTGCACATGCATCACCAGTGCCACCTGGAAATAAACAGGTTCAAATGTGTAATTGTTTGTTGTTGTTTTTTATGATGCAAAAAAACCCTTTCAATTCCGGCAAGTTTTGCAGCCAACCAACTTCTTATTTGTACATCCGTTAGCTGAATCTAAAGTAATAAAATACCAAGTTAAACATCACGGAGCCTCAGAAAAAATTATAAAAATAGTTTGAAACAATAGCAATTTTCTCATGTGAGCAAATTCTCTGGTCCTCATTCAACAAGAATCCCGTTCGACACTGGCAGACGTACGAGTCGCTGTTGTTAACACAAATTTGCTGACAGTTGTGTCCTTGTGCACATGCATCACCACCTGGAAATAAACAGGTTCCAAAATGTCATTGTGTGTTGATGTTATTTATGATGTTGCAAAAAAAACTTTGAATTCTGGCCAGTAATGTAGCCAACCCCCATCTTATTTGTATATATCTATCCCCCATATCTTTTAGCTGAATCTGAAGTCATACAATATAAAGTTCTTCTGATTGTGTCTTCAGGTGTTATCTCTGAGAGCTATAAGTGTGCCAGCTATTTCTTTACACATTCTTGAGCGTGTATGTTGTACTCTGCAAGGTCTTCTGTTGTACAAGGGTTGGGTAGTAGGAGACAGGTAAGGAGGTGGGTTGTGTCTTGGGGTGCAGTTCCACAGTCATCAGAGGAATACCCCCATTTCTTCATCTCTACTCTTGAGCATCCTACTCCACTTCGTAGGTGGTTAAGGCATTTCCATTTGGGCCAGGTTTCTTTCATGCCTTTTGGTAGGGATTCTGATGATGTGATCTTCATGTCATGTGTGGGGGTGTTGTTAGGAGGTCAGCTTTCCACAAGGACACACTGCTGATGCTGTGGTGTTAAGGATAGGTGAGTGGCTCAGAAAGCTTCTTCTGGACTTCAGTCATTGTTTGACAGCTGTTTTTACATTCAGAAGGTGTCTTTCATCAGTGGATTGCTTCTGGCGTTCGATCCAGCTGGCTACTTCCCTTCTGATTTTGGGTGTGGCAATGCCAGCAAGGATGCGCAAGTTTGAGGTGTTGGTAGGTTTGAGGCATCCAGTGATAAGGCGGCAGGTGTTATTGAGGGCTGGATCTAGTTTTTTGGCATGTATTTGACCTCTCAACACATGCACCCCATTTGGAAGATACCAATTTCCTTAAGATGTTATTCCTGGTGTTGACTTTGGCCTTTTCAATATGCTGCTTGTATGACAGGAAGCAATCCAGTGTGACTCCAAGGTAGACTGGGTTTGGCAGTGTTCCAGGCTTGTTCCAGACCAGGAGATATTGAGGTGGCAGTTGGCTTGGTGGTTTCGCAGATAGAGTCTTTTGTGGATTTGCCTTTAGGTGTTTTTTAATGGAAGTAGTTGGCAAGGGTATCAAGGTACTTGTAAGGTTCCTTTCCACTTCTTCAAAGGTGTCCTCTTGGGAAGTTACACAGAGGTCGTCTGCATAAACAAAGTGGTGCATTAACTGACCTGTTGGTTGATCATTTGTATAGATGTTATAGAGTAGTGGGGCAAGGACGTTGCCTTGTGGAAGGGCGTTTCTTTGTCGCCGCCATCGACTGTTTTTCCCATTAAGCACTACAAAAAACGTCTGTTTGTAATCATACTGCCAATGAGGTCAGTTAGATGAGGATCTTTAGTCATCTCCAGGACTTTCTTCAGTATCAAGCGATGGTTGACAATGTCATAGGCTGCTGTCAAATCGACAAAGACTGCACCAATGACTTTGCCCTTATGAAAACCATCCTCAATGTGTTGGGTCAGATTGAGAAGTTGGCCAGTGGTTGATTTGCCAGGGCGGAAACCAGCTTGTTGTGGTATAAGATGTTTTTCTACCGCAGGAGATAACTGTTCTAGGATCAAGCGTTCAAATATTTTGAATAGGTGGCATAGCAGGGAGATGGGTCTAAAGTTTTTTGTAAGCAATAACAATTTTCTCACGTGAGCAAGTACTCTGGTCTGTGTTCAACACGAATCCCGTTCGACACTGGCAGATGTACGAGGCGCCATTGATAACGCAAATGTGCTGGCAGTTGTGTCCTTGTGCACATGCATCACCACCTGGAAATAAAAAGGTTCCAAAATCTCATTGTTTGTTGATGATGTTCTTTATGATGTTGCTAAAAAAACGTTGAATTCTGGCCAGTTATGCAGCCAACCCCCCTCTTATTTGTACATCTTTTAGCTGAATCTGAAGTAATACAATATAAAGTTAAACATCAAAGGGCAGAAAAAATTATAAAAATAGTTTGAAACAATAGCAATTTTCTCACGTGAACAAGTTATCTGGTCTGCGTTCACCACAAATCCCGTTCGACACTGGCAGACGTACGAGTCGCCGTTGTTAACGCAAAGGTGCTGGCAGTTGTGTCCTTGTGCACATGCATCACCACCTGGAAATAAACAGGTTCAAATGTGTAATTGTTTGTTGCTGTTTTTTATGACGCAAAAAAAACCTTGAAATTGTGGCAAGTTTTGCAGCCAACCAACTTCTTATTTTCTTCGTACATCCATTAGCTGAATCTGAAGTAATACAATATAAAGTTAAACATCAAAGGGCAGAAAAAATTATAAAAATAGTTTGAAACAATAGTAATTTTCTCACGTGAACAAGTTCTCTGGTCTGCGTTCAACACGAATCCCGTTCGACACTGGCAGACGTACGAGTCGCCGTTGTTAGCGCAAATGTGCTGGCAGTTGTGTCCTTGTGCACATGCATCACCAGTGCCACCTGGAAATAAACAGGTTCAAATGTGTAATTGTTTGTTGCTGTTTTTTATGATGCAAAAAGCCCCTTTTAATTGCAGCAAGTTTTGCAGCCAACCAACTTCTTATTTGTACATCCGTTAGCTGAATCTGAAGTAATAAAATTCCAAGTTAAACATCAGGGGGCCTCAGAAAAAATGCAAAAAATATTTTGAAACAATAGCAATTTTCTCACGTGAACAAGTTTTCTGGTCTGCGTTCAACAAGAATCCCGTTCGACACTGGCAGACGTACGAGTCGCCATTGTTAGCGCAAATGTGCTGGCAGTTGTGTCCTTGTGCACATGCATCACCACCTGGAAATAAACAGGTTCCAACATGTAATTGTTTGTTGTTGTTGATGATATTATTTATGGCATTGCCAAAAAAACTTTGAATTCTGGCCAGTTATGCAGCCAACCCCCATCTTATTTGTACATCTTTTAGCTGAATCTGAAATAATACGATGTAAAGTTAAACATCAAGGGGCAGAACACAATTATAAAAATAGTTTGAAACAATAGCAATTTTCTCACGTGAACAAGTTCCCTGGTCTGCGTTCAACACGAATCCTGTTTGACACTGGCAGACGTATGAGTCGCCGTTGTTAGTGCAAATGTGCTGACAGTTGTGTCCTTGTGCACATGCATCACCACCTGGAAATTAACAGGTTAAAATGTGTAATTGTTTGTTGTTGTTTTTTATGAAGCAAAAAAAACCTTTCAATTCCGGCAAGTTTTGCAGCCAACCAACTTCTTATTCCGTTAGCTGAATCCATTCCGAAGAAGATTCAACTTTGGGAGACTGAACTGGCCTGGCTTCCAAGAAGATCTTGAAAGGAAGATCTCCCAGTGGACCCCAATAATTATGACAAATTCACCAAGCTTGTGCACCAAGCAGCCCGCAAGAACATCCCAAGAGACTGCCGCACTCAATACATCCCGGGCCTTGATGCTCAAAGTACCGAACTGTATGAGCAATACCAACAGCTCTATGAATCCGACCCTTTTGCTGAAAGTACCATCAAAGTAGGTGAGAAACTCATGACCTCCCTATCAGAACGCCACCAGTGGAAGTGGCAAAACCTGGTGGAGGCAACTGATATGATGAAAAACAGCAAAAAGGCATGGAGTCTCATCCGAAAAATCAGCAACAATCCATCGACCCCAACAGAGCAACAGTATACCACCATGACAACCAAGTTGCACACAAGCTGCTGCTCAATGGGAAATCCACCACCAAACAGCCAAGACCAAAGGTAGACTGAGTAAAGCACTCCCAAACCACTGGACTGACTAAGCCGTTCTCCCTTGATGAGCTCAATACCAGCATCAACACCCTTAAGATCGGTAAAGCCATCGGACTGGATAACATCTTCACGGGAAGAGATCAAGTACTTTGGACCTATGACGCGGAAATGGATCCTTGAGCTGATGAACAAATGCATGCTCACAAAAACACCCCAAAGATCTGTAGGAAAACCAGGATTATCGCTCTTCTCAAACTGGGCAAAGATCCAGCTTTTGCAAAGAGTTTTCCCGCGATCTCTCTGCAATGCCACCCATATAAGCTGTTTGAGCGCCTGATCCTTAACAGGCTTGCCCCTGTTGCTGAACCAGCCATCATCCCCTGACAAACAGGATTCCGACCTGTCAAATCCACAACAATCCAACTTCTGAATCTCACTCAGCACATTGAGGATGGGTTTCAGAAAGGAGTGATAACAGGAGCCGTCTCTGTTGACCTGTCTGCCGTGTATGACACTGTGAACCACCGCCTCCTCCTGAAAAAGATCTTGGAGGTGACAAAAGACCTAGCGCTTACAGATCTCATTGGAGCCCTCCTGAAAGATAGGTGCTTCTCTGTTGTCTTGAATAACAAGCAAAGCCGCTGGCGACGACAACGGAATGGCTTACCTCAAGGTAGTGTGCTGGCCCCACTACTACTTATATAACATCTACACCAATGACCAGCCACTTGACCAAAATACTGACCAGTTCATCCATGCCAGCGACCTCTGTGTAACATCTCAAGAGAGTACGTTTGAAGCAGTAGAAGCAAACTTCACCTCAGCCCTAGATGAGCTTCTCCTCTACTACGAGCGCAACCACCTACACGCCAACCCCTCCAACTGACATGGGAATCCCCCCTGCTGAAGACCTTCCTCCTGGCTCAGAAGCACCATGGGTTCAGTGGAAGACACTCAACCGCCTGAGAACAAAAATGGGACAATCAAAAGCTGCTTTGGTCAGATGGGCTACAAGACTGGCCCAACCACCTGTGAATGCAAGACCATACTATGGAGCACTCCTCGTCTGCTCTCTCCTACCCAACCCTTGCAGCTCAAAAGACCTTGCAGAGTTCAACAAAAATGCAAAGAACTGTGTAAAGAAATGGAAAACTGTCATATAACCATCATGCTTCGAGGAAACAAAAAGAAGAAGATGAATCTGAAGTAATAAAATACCAAGGTAAACATCAGGAGTTTGAAACAATAGCAATTTTCTCACGTGAGCAAGTATTCTGGTCTGCGTTCAACACAAATCCCGTTCGACACTGGCAGACGTACGAGTCGCCGTTGTTAACGCAAATGTGCTGACAGTTGTGTCCTTGTGCACATGCATCACCGCCTGGAAATAAACAGGTTCCAAAATGTCATTGTTTGTTGATGATGTTATTTATGACGTTGCTAAAAAAACGTTGAATTCTGGCCAGTTATACAGCCAACCCCCATCTTTTGTATACATCTTTTAGCTGAATCTGAAGTAATACAATATCAAGTTAAACATGAAGAGGCAGAAAAAAAAATCATAAAAATAGTTTGAAACAATAGCAATTTTCTCACGTGAACAAGTTCTCTGGTCTGCATTCAACACGAATCCCGATCGACACTGGCAGACGTACGAGGCACCATTGTTAGCACAAATGTGCTGGCAGTTGTGTCCTTGTGCACATGCATCAGCAATGCCACCTGGAAATAAACAGGTTCAAATGTGCAATTGTTTGTTGTTGTTTTTTATGACGCAAAAAAAACCTTTCAATTGCGGCAAGTTTTGCAGCCAACCAACTTTTCTCACGTGAACAAGTTCTCTGGTCTGCGTTCAACACAAATCCTGTTCGACACTGGCAGACGTACGAGTCGCCGTTGTTAACGCAAATGTGCTGACAGTTGTGTCCTTGTGCACATGCATCACCGCCTGGAAATAAAGATGTGGGGTTGTTGTTTTTGTTTCTTCATTTCATCATTATTTTGGGGGGGGGGGTTTGAACAAAGAACATTGCAACCTGGCCATTTTTGCAATGTTTTATTGGCTATATGACCTTTAAAGTCCAGTAGCATGGCTACATTACATTTGTACATCATTGCAGTGACTATAAAGATATATAGGTACACAACAGAGAGACTGGAATTGGAATAACCTTGGTTTCACCAAAGATGATGCTATGGCTATGATGCTATACTATGGCTTCATTTTTGGTTCGATTTTGGTTCACTCCTAAAAGTAAAAAGTGGTTTAATAAATACATAACATCATAGGTGGCTACTTGACAATTCTTTAACCAGCCACAGGAATAAATACTTAAGTTAGACGCATGAAAAAAAAGATGAGTGTTCTTACGTGAGCATGTTTTTCTGTTTGTGTTCAAGGTGTATCCCTCTCGGCACTTGCAGGTGTATGAATCGCCACCGTTGACACAGACATGCTGGCAGTCGTGTCCCTGGGAGCATGCATCAGCCCCTGTGGAGAAGCACTCACATGCCTAACTGCCTTTGTCTGTTGCCAAACAGTCAAACGACGCCTTGGCGGGTTCAGGAGGCTTTCTTAAAAGTCCCCACACACGATTGGATACATTAGGCCCCTGTATGGCCTATGTAATCCTACTTTATGGATTTTTGTGCAGTTAGTTTAGTTATATTTGCTGTAAGAATAAAAAGTGTGCGGAAAATTGTGTCGATTTAAAAGAAAGAAACACAAAACACACAAAAACAAGACACAAAAAACACAAAGCATTAGTCATAAAGAGTCGATGGAGAATTTGTCCAGAAGGAAACATTTTACATCAACTCTTGGTCCATTTTGGGAAACCATAAAGGACACATGAGCCCCGCAAAAGTAGAACAATGACAAGAAGACACACATCATGAAATATCTTACGTGAGCATGTCTTCTTGTCCATATTCAAGACATAGCCAACGCGGCATGTGCAGAAGAACGAGTTGCCACTGTTGACACAAGTGTGCTGGCAGTTGTGTCCCAGAGAACACGCATCCAGACCTGAAAAGAGACACTTTCCATTTCTCATTGGCTTACCTTGACACTGACAGTGCTAGTAATTCTGTTAGTGTGTATTAGTTTTGTGTTAGTAAGGCAGTCTATAAGCATGCATTGCACTAGAGTAATTAGGAAATTCGATGGTAATTAAGCGAGGTGCAGATTAATACTAAGAAGATAGACAAGATCGAAGATTCTTTTATTTAAATGACACCTAATTACCATTTGAAATTGTACCAAAACACTTTTGTTTAGTTTTTTGGCTGCTAATAAAAAGAACCCTCAAGTTTAAAACTGTAATTTTTAAGTTTGAATAAATAAATGGTGAATGCTGCTACCAAAAAGTGCACTGTTCAACTAAATTCCACATGTTGTGATGTGCGGAGGTATGGAGGAGGGAGGAGAGAGCATTAGCACGCCTGCAGCAAGCCTGCAAGTTAAACTGTCGAGCAAATACGAAGAAAAGCTAATGACAGTAAATAGGTTGTATTATAATACTAAATCCCCTGTCAGTATTCAAATAGTCAACATTTTCTTTCAAATTTAACACACCATAATTGGTGTACCTGAAGAGGTATGCATCACTGCATAATGTCCTATGATCATCGTTTTCATTTCAGCATTAAGAAAAACATAACATCACGTTGATAATAACTTCTGTGGTCCTAAAATTGAACATACCCCCTAACAATTTCCCCCTTACAATGTGATCAAAGGCCGCTGTACAGAAGCTCATTCATCTAGGCCTGCTGTATTGTGTAAGATGCTTTGTTGGCCTTTTCCTCATTTGAGCACTCTAAGCGACTTATTTAACCACAGCAGGTTACTTAGCAGAGCGCACAGTGCAAGGCCAAGGTGCAGTGCAAGAGTGCCAAGAGTTGAGCAACGCTCGTAACCACCAAGTGTAGGCAGCGTCATGCTGGGCCCCAAACCATTCCAAAGTGTTTAAAGTTAAGTTCACCCTGTTGGCTGATCAGTTGGAAGAAATCAGATACGCATGGTCTTCTTTTTGTGAGTTAGTAGATCATCCACACACAAAATACTTGTAAGTGGATGATGCAACAACTGGCAGTATTTAGTCATTGTTTTTTGCCATTGTTTTCTACACCAAAGAAGAAGACGGGTGACTTTGGAATGGAGCTGGCCCTCTATGGTGCTGCCCACACAGTCACAGGCACTTTCAAAAAGGACGAGTCTGACATACCGGTGTTTTCCTTCTTTCTTTCATTTCCGTTATCAACTCCATTACCGCCGCGATTGCCAACTACGCCTACTCCGGATTCAAACGCACCAACATATGTGGGCGGTGCCTCAGCACTCCCCTCATCATCCTTACCACACAAGGTTTCCCTAAATTTAGATGCAAGCTTCTCAATGACACCATAGGTCTCCACGTAGAACACGTGGTCGTCTAGCGGGAGACTGGCCATGAGTCGGAGGGACTTCATGTCGGCTCTGTCCACGCCCACCGCGTAGATCTCGATGCCGGACGCCCTGGCCGCCGCGGCCACGTCCTCCACCTTGTCCTGGGGCCTGCCGTCTGTGACTATGATGGCCACTTTGGCGATGTTCCTGGAGGCGGGCCGAGCGCCAGACTCGGCGGTGAAGGCTCGCTCCATGGCGGTCTTGATGGCCAAGCCCGTCATGGTGCCCGAGGAGAGTGGCTCGATGCGGGCCAGCGCCTGCTTCAGGGAGGTCTTGTCGAAATACGTCTTGAGCTTGAAATCGAGCTGCACCGTGCTGGCGTAATTGACGACGCCGACCCGCGTGGCGTCCGAGCCGATTTCCAGGTTATCCACCATGTCTTGGAGGAACTCCTTGGCCTTCTCGAACTCAACGGGCCGCACACTGCGAGAGCTGTCTATGATGAACACCAGGTCTATGGGCCGGTTTCTGCAGTTTGTCCTTGCTGCTGTGTAAATTAAACATACAATGAAAAAAGGTTTTTCAGTTAATTAAAAACCATAGTACTATATACATAAAAGATAAACATGAACTAATTTGGATTATGAGGTAGGACTATTTCGATTATAAGTAAATAGAATAATTTACGTAAGATAATAATTCTACATGACATTTGGAGAGCAAGTTTCAATGAATGCCCCTTTCACTGATAAAAGGGTGAGGAGGCACATGTGGCAAACTTATACCGAGGCCCCGTCGGCTTCTCACAGACACACACACTCAGTTATTTCATTTTATTTTGAATTAATGAGTGATATGATAGTATCCACTTTTCAAATAGTTCAATCACATTTACAAATTATTACCTGTACCTTAGTTACCTCTTGTAACTTGGCAGCAGGGTAATTATCTATAAACTGTAAATATTTAAATATTTAACTTGTAATTAACTTTTTTGCATTTTTTGGTAGCCTATGGCCAAATGTGCACATGCAAAGAGAAACGTGTTCAAATGAATAGGATAGTGCACCAACCTTCTTGATCTGGTAGATTCTGTGATAGATGGTTGCTGACTTCCTTTCGCCGAGCTTGGTTAATTGACTCTTGATTAATTGACCCTCGGCTGATTGGCGCTGTGCTGATTGCCGCAGGGTTGACTGGCGATTGGTTAATTAGTGCTTGGTTGATTGGCGCTTTGTTGATTGGCGCTGGGTTGGTTGGCACTTGGTTGATTGGCGCTTTGTTGATTGGCGCTGGGTTGGTTGGCGCTGGGTTGGTTGGCACTGGGTTGATTGGCCCTCGGTTGATTGGCGCTTGGTTAAATGGCGGTTGGTTAAATGGCCGAGCACTCTGCTGAAAGCCTTGGACTGTATATTCTCTTGGACGGATGGTTTGGAAAGATTGTCCATTTGGCAAGACTTCTTTGAATCTGGGATCAATCGATTTAACATTTGGAAAGCTCTGAAAGACTCTCGGCGATACGTACGGTCGTCCGGGATTTAAAAACCTGTCCGCGTGTCTGTGACTCTGATAGGATCCGTAGCGCTGATACGTCCCCTGAGTCCTGGTTGCCAGCACGCCGATCCAACACACGAGTCCCCCGATGAACAGATTCATCCTGATGCCGGCTCGGCTGGTTCTCCTCTGGGGTCGGCGCGCCTCCCGGATGGTTTTATACGCGCCGCCGCGCGGCCCGTGACGCGCCCCGGGGGTCCCGCGCGACCCAATCCACAGGAGCGACTGAGCCCACGGGTCCGTAGCCATGGCTACTGATGCGGAGCAGGCTGGATGCTGCCATTCATGATTAGGCTACAGGTCAAGATCTGCAGAACAATACAGTCCAGTAATACGCACGTTGACGTCTTTAAGATGTAGGCCTAATTAGACCTGCCAATTAAGTATCCGGCCTAATTAAACCTGTCAATTAAACATCCGGCAAAGCAGGATGAATGGAAAACTTGCATAGAAAGTAGTCATGATAGGCTTACATGAAAAACAGTAGAAAAGGGTAGGCCACACAAAGAGACAAAAAGAGTACTGTATTACAATGCATTAGGCCTACTCGTCTAAAATGTTAACATAACAGCAAGTGATTAGCTGTGATATTGGCACATTAAGGAGGCCAGCTGCTTCGTGTCATTGTATGCCAAGTAGGCTACTTGCTGCCTTTTCTGAATGTACACTGCAGGTGAAAAGTAGTCTGAGGTGTTCCACATATTATTGACATAGTATTGACTAGTATATGACATCCACTTGACTGCCGCTTTAAATGTAGGCCTACTGCAATCCAAAGCCTTGAACCTACACTGATGCTGAAACAAAGACCACCGAGTAGAGACACCATTGAGAAGCATCATGTCAAATGTGTCAGTGTGCCCACCCAAAATAATGTTTGTTTGTGTCTTACATTTGTGCATGACGTCTCCAAATGTCCAACACTATATTGAATACTTGATTGTAATCAAATGCAATGTAGGGCGTGTGGAACAAAGGTAAAACAAAGGGACATTCGATGGGCCTATATGTTTGTGTGTGTTTGTGTGTGTGTGTGTGTGTGTGTGGGGTGGGGGGGTGATTTGCATGTGCTTTGACTGGACAGCTCTGACACCTAGTGGTTCATATTCAAATGCACATGATTGGTCAGATTATTAGGTGTAGTCTATAGTTTATTGTAGTGGGTATTTGGATCCTGCTGCATCTATCCGCATCCATCAGCTGTAACCCGCAGCATTTGGGTTGGCCTTCTCATTCATTGTCATTCTCTCACACACACACAGCATGTCACACAGCACGTTAACTGAGGCGTTGTTGTTGTACTTTCACAAGGTCTACCGTGTGTGTGTGCCTGTTTTAGTTGTGGTGATAACATGTGGGATATGGGAGAGAAAGATAACTGAGGCTTCGCATTTAACTTAACACAGTGCTGTGTTAAATTAAATGTAACACAGCGCTTTGCATATAATAGATAACCTATTGACAGAGATGACGGACCATATTGGAGTTACTAAGGAAAGGGGCATGCAAAATCATTTCTCTAACTTCCCCTATGGTAGAGACAAAAGTACAGTTAATATCTCTTTCCAGGAACTGCAGCAGCAGAACTAGGAGACTCTGCAGCCTCTCTTTCCTCCCAGTGCTGTAGCGGCCTACACCCCAGGGTGAACAACATGCAGTGCTTTCTGCTGTGCTTCAGTTTCCTGGGTCTGCTTCTCCCCCTTCCAGCGGCCCACTGGCTCCTGCGCGCGTACAAGCCCGGTGATGTCGTCATCGGTGGGCTTTTCCCGGTTCACTTTTCCCGGGCCAACCGCACCTCCTCCCCATCGTTGGAGTACGTCTTGTGCAACGTGTGAGTATAGGCTTACTACTACAGCCAAATGGAAATTAATTCGTTAATAATGTGTGGAGTGTGTGTTTAAGCAGCCTCACCTGTGGCCTGGCTCGGGTCACAGGTGAGGCTGCTTAAACCAGCCACCAACCACACACACACTCCACATAATGTTATTTATAATATGTGTAATACCTCTTCTTTCCTTGGAACTGCGTAGCTACGATCTTCAAATGTTCCTACGATTCCAAATGATGATATTTGCGGTCGAGGAGGTGAACCGGCGCACCCCCAGGGCGCTGCCCGGCGTCAGCCTCGGCTACGACGTGTACGACACCTGTGGTGACGTGTCACTGGCCATGAGGATGGCCCTCAACATGTCCGCGAACACGTCGGATGCCCAGGGCTGTTTTTCAACTGAAGGGAAACCGTCCAACCCTCGGATCAAAGTGGTGATCGGTGAGAGGTCTTCCGAAGTGTCCATCGCTGTTGCGCGAATATTAACCCTGTCATCGGTCACCCAGGTAGGCTCAGGTGTTCTACATTGACCCCACTTCCTTTATGAGAAACCTCTCATAAAGGAATTAAATGTAGGCCGCTTTAAATGTAAGCCTACTGCAATTCAAAGCCTTGAACCTACACTGCCAGCTACTAGGAGTATGGTAATAAAAGCAAAGCTTTAATGTAATAATGCAACCTAATAGTAAATTGTTATTCTTTGGATTGTTGGGTCTTGTAGGCCTACACATTTAGCCTATAAGCTAAACTAAACGTGACCCTCTTACATTTGTGAATGTTCTTTGACATCTCGATAACGTGACATCCCATCAGTCCGAATAATTAATAATAACAATTCATTGCATTTATATATAGCGCTTTTCAAGATACCCAAAGCGCTTTACATTGTGTGTGTGTGTGTGTGTGTGTGTGTGTGTGTGTGTGTGTGTGTGTGTGTGTGTGTGTGTGCGTGCGTGCGTGCGTGCGTGTTTT